>CAJPEX010001684.1:0-51832 GCA_905338405.1 Notodromas monacha
TCCTCAGCTCTGTGACTATTTCCAGAGCATTGCCCAGTGACTCATACCTTTGCTTCTTGCGCCACAAGGGTCTGCTCTTTTCCACTTGAAACTCCCAATGGGATGTGAACACATTGTCCAGAACATGAAAGGTGTAGTTTGCCAAGTACAGCTCATAAAACTGCAGGAAAACAAACATCATTGCAATGTCTATAAAATGCAATGCAAAATTTAAAAAATTCAAAATAATTAAACAATAGTTTATAAGTTATTTAGAAATCAACCTTGGAATAATCTGGAACAATTCATACAGACTGGTGTTAAGATTTGTCAATGCAGTTAAATTTGCCTTTAAAAATGAAATGCACTGTATTATATGTAACTATGCAAAGTTGTCAAGAATTTTCATAAAAATCCTGGAAGAGAAAATTATTATACAGTATTTCCTGTTTGAAGTACTGTATCTTGGAACACATGAATAATCCCAGATTTTTTAAAAATTGAGAACTACTGTATACTGTATTCAATAAATGAGCAAAACATTTTCAGACTTCTGATATTTTATTCTAAAATTTTATTCAGTTTTCAGAAATGGTTCCAAAACTTGAAATTTCAATTGTGAACATGTCTGATGAATAATCTAAATTTAAAAATTCAGGACCAGAACTTATAGCCTTCCTTGATAAGAAATATTTATCAACCTACTGGTTGTGAGGAATAAAAACATACAGTTGCTTTTCAAAATAAACTTGAGTATCAATTTTCATACATGTAAATTTAATAAACTAGAATCATTTGATAGGTCTGGGTTAATTTTAGTCCAAAATGATTTTAAGGTTTTCATCATGCACAAGTTTGTCAGCAGAGTTTTATTTTACATGTATATGCTTATCATGATTCATTTTTTTAAATGAATGTATAAATGAAGCAGAAGGATCTTCAAAGAGTTTGAACAATTTTTGGTCAAGATGCTTCAAAACCCAAAAAGAATCTGGTGGAGGCTTTCAAAAGTAAATCCTATTTTCATAATCATTACAAAAAAATCACTGAGGAAATTTGGAAATTCTGCAGTGAACTTCCAAACTGTTTCACTTGGATCATCAGCAGATATATTTTTGATGGCTTTTATTTTTATCCAACAGAAGAGAGAGTCTGGAATTTCATTGAATTGAAAATGTCAATAATTAATTCGAAAGTCTTCTTCAGTTTCTCACCTGCCTCCAAGAAACATTTCACAGTATTTGGATAGTCTTCCTTGTGAGCAAACTTTAATGAAAAAATAAATTTTGTACTTATCATAAAATGAGAAATATGAGTAAATGGAATTTAACATCTAAGGAAAATATACCTGTAAATATCTGTCATGTCCATATCCAATAAGGCGCTCATCATATCCTGGAATGTCTGCAGCTCCAATGAAGATGGGCTCATATTTTGCCTCAATTTTCTTGACTTCATAGGCAGCACTCAAATAAGATGCATCATATGGGATCTTTTCCCATTCCTAAATGTGGAAGGAAACATAACAAATTTAATTTACTCTGTTTCAGATTGTGCATCAATTTACAAAAAAATTATTCTTGGTCTTGTCTAGTTGTCACAGACATTTTACTCATATTATAGTCAAGATTTCATTCAAAGAAAGAAGCCATAAGACAATTGTTGAAAGTCCCTTTATTGACTTATTTATTTGCACAAGTGAGGTGTTGAATAAAATGAACTTCAACTAACTTTAAAATTATATTTGTCTAAATGCAATACTGTATATTACAGAGGAAGATACATAACTCTTTAATGTTTGTCTGTTTCAAAATAATGGATACAAGCTGGGGACCAAGTCTCACACTTGAACACATTTTCAAAAAATATTCTCAGATATGAGAATTCAGCTTGTTACACAAATTTGGGAAAGACATTGGAACTTCTCCCTCTCTTTGAAATAAAATGATTGAATTATCTTTATTTCACACAGCATCAGCATTTAGCAGATATATTTTATTACTGCTGGAAACACAAGAAAAGTTCCTGGAACACAATAATGGTACTGGAAATTGGGAGTTTTTTAAAATACCATATTCAATTATTTTATTAAAAGTTCTTATTTCTACCAGAACATTGCTGAGGATGAAAAAGTAAAATTTTATCAAGAGGAGGCTGGAACAGCTTTGTATTAGTAAAATAATATCTCTATTTTCCTGATTTTATTTTCAATTACAGTATTTTTTCACTTTTCTGGTGCAAGGAATGCGTTTTGATTCAGATTTGCTGAAATTTATTCAAAGTATCAACTATTTATATTATTGTCATAATGTCATTGGATGAAATAGGGATTGAAATAATTGAAGATAAATGTTCAATGTTAATACTGTAGTGTGTATTAGGTTTTTTCTTCCCTTGTTTTTCCTGCCTTTCATCCTGAATGCTATGAAATTTTGAAGTACTGTATATATGAACTCACCAAAGAAATTTATCTCCATCATATTTATATGCATGACAGCACAATAATTGTTATTACATATTTTCAGTTCCAGACTTTTGTTTTTTGTTGATGCCCATGGATGTTCCTGATTATTGTGACTCAATTCTCCTTGTAAACACTGAATGGGTACATTGTATACAGTGAGACCCTGCAGATGTGGATGTAATTGGTGCATCAAGAGTGTCCCTAAGTAGAAATGTCCATAAGTTGAGTCTTGCTTTCCCATACACTTATACTATATAATTTTTAGTTGGTGTTTTATGGAAGAAATATTCATCAGAATTCCATAAAAAAAATTTAGTAGATTAAAAAATTAATCTAAAAATAATACATCCAATGACATTATGACAATAATATAAATAATTGATACTTTGAATAACTTTCAGCAAATCTGAATAAAAACGTGTTAAAAAAGAAATTTGTCTGCCAATTGAAATTGCTTCAGTGAATATCTTTCAACTCAAAAATAACATTATTGCAGCATTGAATACTACACATTACATTGAAATGTTGACAGCTGTAAAAATAACATTCAAGTCACAAAGAGAGAAGGGAGTCCCTCTTATTTATGCTGGTAATTTTTTTAATTAGCTGAACAGTTGGCAAAATGATGGGAGAAATACAAAAGAATGTTTCTTGCATAGACCTTTGGGTTGGAAAGATCCGTTTCTTTATTACAATTCAGCCTGATAATAGTCAATTTTCCTGAAACTTGATGGCAATTTTATCATGCAATGTCTGCATGCTTCTGTAGAGTCAGTGTCCACATGTTGGGTCTTTTTTTAATAGGAAAAAGAAATGCCCCTATGTCAAATTGTCTGCATATGTGTCCATGTGTCTGCATGTGTGGGGGTCTCACTGTATATATGAAATCCATTGCTTAAATTAATTTTATATACCCACTTGAACACAATAATTAATAAGACACTCACTTGCAACCTGGAACTGCGACAACTGGGAGGCCAGAACCCAATATGGAAAACCCTGGCCTTCCCATTATTCACCCAGGACACGAGCTCCGTTTTGTCCTGCGGGAACCTGCGCATGTCCTCTGAAATCTCGTAAGTGGGCACGATGAACACACACTTGGTGCAGAGCGCGAACCCATTGTCTGGGTCCTCGAAAAACGCATCCACTCTCTCAGCCATGCCCCGACTGGGCACCATGTCCACATCCACCACCAGAGTCCAATCCGAGTTGCACAGAGCCTTGGCCCAGTTCCGCAGGAGGTTCTGCGGGTATTTAAGCTCTGTGCGCCAGGTGGTGTCATGGCTGCCGACTAGGCGCCTGGTGAGCGTGCGCAGAGTGTGACGGATATCGGTGCACAGGTTGAGCGTGAAGTCTGTGTCTCCGAGCAGGGTTTCCAGGTCCTGTGGGTTGATGGGTTCGGGTGGGTGTCTGAGGTCGGATGCGAGGCTGAAGGTGACCCAGTTGGCTATGGTGTCTGGGAAGCAGTAGCGGAGGATGTCGATGGCGAGCTGGGTCACTTGGAGTTCTTTGCCTGGGCCTAGGACCACCACTGACACATGGCTGGACCAGGACTCAGTGGTGTTGGCCAACCAGAACAGCCTGTCCACTGAGGTCTGGGTTGCCAGGCATACTTTCCTTGAACTATGGTGAAGAAAAACATCATCATGTACAGGTGAACCTGGATAACTCCAACCTCCCTCAGTCAAATTTGTTTTCAGGTCCTGTCTGAATCCCCTTGGAACTAATGCATTTAAAACCTACCTAAGTCAAATGGCTTTTTCCCTCAAACCTTTGTAAGTTGAATTTTCTGTGGCAGGTTGGCTTTCATTTTCTTGACTCAAGAAAGAAAAAAGCAATGAAAACATAATTTGATTTGTTTTAAAAGGAGATGAGAGACATAATTGGGCAAATGAACCCTGCCTACAAGTTCAGGATGCGTTCAACTCATTTATTAAGAAGTAACTTCAGCCTCAAAATATTACAATTTACTATTTTCAGCAATTTTTCTATGTTTCCCAACAAAAAAGGGCTTTGTAATGTAGCTCAATTCAAAACCTCCCCAAGTCAAACCCTCCCTACGTAGAATTTTTTGCTGGTCCCTTGAAGTTTGACTTAGAGATGTTTGACTGTAATGTATATAGGCAATCTCAAAAGGCATTGTGTTGAAATGAATCTGGATAATTATACTGTATATAGTTACAAGCTGCATGCAGCAGTCAGGCTTTCATTCAAGTCAAATAACTCAGGGAGGGAACCACAAGAAGATTCAGTAACTGAAAACTTACAATAGTTTCTTTAAGTTAGCAACCATCAGCATTTTTGAAGGGAGAAAAATTAAAAATTACTGCAAGCCTAAATTGGAGGCCACATCATAGAAAATCTGCAAACAAAAATTTGTTGAAATGAATCTGGTTAATTATAGATAAAAATCTTACCATCATGCAGTCAGACCTCAATTTAAGTCAAGCTCATCAGAAAGGGAACCACAAGAATCATCAATAATCTTCAAAAAATTGTTAGTTTACAACTAGCACTTTTGATAGGAGGAAAATAAAGAAAGAATTATTTGTTAAAATCGGTGACAGCACCATATAAGGATATAGTCTCAAAAATCAACGTCTTGGAATGAATATAGATAAGTGCTTACAATCATGCCGCCAGGCCTAAATTTAAGTCAAAGTCAGAAAGGAATCAGTAGCCACAAGCATTTTTCAGGATAACAATAACCAGCATTTCTGAAAGAAGGAAATACATTACTGCGTGGAAACTGAACTTTGTGACCTGTCCCAATTAATGGTCCTACTATCAGAGGGACCATTCAAGAGTATTAACATAATACTGTGAAAATCTTGTGAGAAAAACTTGAGATATTCCTTATTGCAACAACTTGCTTTTTTAGGCATTTACAACAAATCTTGTTTCACCAAATACAGGCAATTGCTTAGTGCAATGCCATTCTTAGGTCCCTGCCCAATATTAGCCAAAGTACTAATTGAGATATTTCATACTTTTTATTTTATTTACAAGAAACTATCCTACTGATGGTCTCAATGGCTCAGTTGGAACAAGATTTAAGGGACTTTAACATTTCTAAGAATAATGTTTATGTAATATGAGTATATGACTGAAATCTTCAGAGTTACATACAGCAAAAGTCCAGGGAATTTAAGAAATCATTGAATGTAACAAGATCAGTATATGAGGAACTGCTGGCTGTTCTTTTCTGAAATCTTGTAAATTACATAATTTAAATACCCTGACACTTCAGTTCTATAAATGAAATATGAGAGAAACATTTTCCAGCAAAATTTAAAGCAAAATATACTTCCACAACAGAAGCAAAGAAGTATTCAAGGTAGAAAAAAGCTCTTTCTTATTTTCTTTTTTTGGTTCAATTTATTTGCATTTTATTTTTAAGATATGTTTTGAATTCTTATGTTTTAAGAGTGAAAATATTCAGACCCTCTCCTGCCAAATATATCAGAAACTTTGTGGTAAAATTCTGATAACAGTGGGGTACATATTGAAAAAGCCCAAAACAGTAATGTGTTTTTTTAACAAACATAATCACTCACCTTATTTCTTCATATTGGTCAGCACGTGCAAAGAAAGGATGCAAAACAAAAGTCCTGGTTCTGTCTGCTAAACCTGGTATCTTAGGAAGTTGTGATGCAGACATTTTGAGAGAATTAATCCATGGTAAAAGTTCCTCATCTATGTCAACAGCCTGATTATTGACTTGACTGTCAACATTTTGTTCCAGAATTTCAGCTTTGATAATTTCCTCATCCAAGTCTAAATTCAGATCCTCATGACTTTGTGATGGGTTGATGAGGTTCTTGAGTGGACGTGCTGCAAAGACAACAAAATCATATTCAACCATCTGTTTCTTTTTCCATAGTTATTTCATTCTGATGATTCCCTTAGTGGCTGCAAGTGTCCGCGTGCCCCTGCGTCAATGGTTTTGAACCCTGTTGCCAACAGTATGAGAGTGCGTTAGCTAACGTCTGCCCTCAACGTTCAGGGCCAACCCATTAAGTGGTGACCAAGATGATGTTTTTGCAACGTTCATGCCAAAACGGCATTGCATACCACTGGCAACACATTTTTGAAACATCCAAATTATTTGCTGCGGGGTATGCTCATTATTTTTGATGACTCCCATTTCAATACCCTTTGCCAGAAATTTCAAGCAAACAGTTTTTTTCCTAGGAGTCTGTAAATTTAAATTATCATGAATACTGTATATAAGAAATAGGTTTTCTTGAGCTCAGATAATCAAGCCCTTGAAATATTTTGATATTCATTCTTAGTTGTGATGAATTGACAGAAATTCAAAAAGTTTGAATCACTCTATACTGTATTATGGTGCTTTAAGAATAGTATATTTAATACATTTCTATGAACCTTTTTTACCTAAAAATTATGGTAATTCATGCTGTATGTAAACTTATATGAAGCATTTGAGTTTTTTTCAGACACCAACAATTAAGTGGATCAAATTAAGAAACACAAAATAACCAACCTATTTCATGTAAATGATGTACTTGATTTCTTCATTACATTAAAGATGGTTCTCAGCTCTTTTTAATTAAAATGGTTTTTAATGCAACTATATTCCAAGGAATCATTTCAAATTTTAGAGATTTAGAGAAATACATTTGTTTAAATCACTCATCAAATGGAATTTAACCATTTAAAAGCATATAATAATACATTTAACTCAAACCCATGTTGATAGGCTCAACCATCATTTGAGATAATTTTATAAATCCAGACCACTAATGGAAATCTGGAAGCATTACTTTGCAAAAAATACATTTTTTTCCAGCCTCAGAGGTAGAAATAAATCGCAAGGTAAAAAGATCCAAATTTTCTAACTTGTGGATTTTCTCACAGGAATTTTTTTTATCCTTTTCCACAGCTATGTTTGCTTCGTTTTTATTTCATTGATTCAGAATATTACAGTTGATCAAGAGTTAAGACTATATAGAGAGATTATGCATGAAAGAGGGTCATCTTAATGATTAAAGCAGGCATTCAACAATATCTTAATTGTAATGTGCATGAAGGGGTATGGATGTGACATTACCATATAAATTATACTACAGTATCTTGTTTGCCCATTTTAACATGTTAATGACCAAGTATGCTTTGCAAATAAATTCCAATAAGAGTACCAGGGTGTGTACAAGAATGACATCATCAAGATAACTGGGAGCACTATATTTCACTCTATTGTTGTACGTCAGACACAAACATCAAACAGATAAGATAAATTCAAGAATCTCCCAGAAATGTAATCAGAACTCATCAAAATTCTGAAGAAAATGGAAATACAGTCTTGTACACTATCTCTACTAACGTGAGTAGAGTTTTCTTGTTTATAGTTGTTCACCTGGTTCTTTATTTAGGAAGGGAAAATAGAAGTTTGTATAACAAGAGGTTTCCTTCTTTTTGTTTTTAACTCCTAAAATCTGTTCCGGGTGGATAATCCCAAATTTGTTTTCCATTTGCCCTGTTTTTGTGACCAAAATATGGCCTTCAGCAGCTCCATGACGCTCAAATTATCTGCTGGGTACTTTAACCTGGTTCAAAATACAATAGCATGAAATATATAATAAAAAAGTTGTCTGTACTATATGACCTTTATCAGAAACACAATAGGCAATATAATATAAAAAATTGATTTTGAGAAACATTTCAAAATTATCAAAAAATGTGTATGGATTTTCAATTCTTCATTTTAAAATGAAAATAATGTAAAAATGTTTATGTTAAACATTTTATGGTATTTTTTATTTAATATTTTCTGTTCAAATGGGGGAACATTTTAGAAAATAACATATTTCTCCAGAATAAGTATACTTTGAAGAGAGAATTTTTAGTGTAGAAACTTTTTTGATTTGGTGTGGGATGAATTTATTGCTCTATTGTGCTGAAAGAAGTGTTTAATGTACTTGATGAGATCAGGAAAAATATTCAGGTTAGAAGGAATTGATGGATAATCTTTTCATCACTTGTCCATTATTTTCTAGCTGATCTTGTAGCTATATATGGACAGAAAAAGTCTGATTTTAAAATATATATCAGCCTCTGAAGTGAGAGAAATTCATTTTTTTATATTTGCTGAAAGTTTGTTGAAATAACATTCCACCAATGAAAACTTTTTGTTTTTTGATTGGAATCTGTCTCTATATTCAGGCTGAAGCCAATGAAACTATTTGCCAAAAAATAATGCAGAAATTGTTCTTCAGTGCCATGAAAATGCATGTATGTATGCACTCACAATTGGATGTCATTTTGACACTGTCATCTCCAGCTGATGGGGTTGCAAATACTGCCCAAATGAAGCAAACAGATGAAACAAGGGCCACTAATATGACCACCACCAGTATGCATGTCTGACGCGTTTTCCTGCGCATTTCACAGCCAACAACAGCACAGTCAATGCAGAGAATAAAATACCTCTGACAACTCATCCAAGGCTGAAATCCACATGATTTCTGGATATCAGTTGAACTAAGATTTTTTCTCCCATTTTTCTTATCTCAGAGTTGAAAATGATGATATGAAATGTATAAGGTGACAGTCATCCCAGACTGTTCATGGAATTGTTGGGTATGTGTGTGTGTCCTCAGCACATTCATACTGATAAGAAACCTGATATGTGTCACAGATATATGCAGAATATTTTATTGGACTCAAACCTGTGGATTTTTCAAAATTACTCTAAGTGGTGACCAAGAACAAAATTTTCATGACAAGCAACTCAAATCAGCAGGTTATATATTATGCAGGCAATTTTATGTTGATCAGGTAAAAAAATAAAAAGTAGTCATTTCAAGTTGAATAAAATCAGAAACAATTAGAGGCCAGCCCAAAGAAACAATTATAGAGCATAATATAACATAAAAAGGAGTATATATACAGAATTATAAGAATAAAAATTTCAAAATGCATTTGAATATTTACTATGAATATTTTCTATGCAAAATATGTTCATCAATAAATGGAAGGATGCAATATATATATATATTGCAATATATATGTACATGCAATTGCCACAGCTTGATTTGCTAATGACCTATTGTAAGTTGAAAATTGGTTCAATTTTTCTGGCCCACCCTGTATGTGTGTATATCATATGCTATATTTACTGCATCATGATATGCATGAATTTTCTCAGTTGAACCTGGCTTCTTCATACTAATTGAAGACAGATCATTTGCAGTCAACTTCTCTATCTCCCTAAAAATGCAAGTTATGAAAATTGTTTTTTATTGCTCTTCCACTGATCCTACATATATTTTATATGACACTCCGAAATCAAATTACAGCATCTACTCATCTGGCTGAAACTCATCTCATTTTCAAATTTTTTCTCACAACTTTTCTTAGATTATTCAAGAAGAATAAAGTTGAATTTAAAGTATATCATACACATCCAAAATGATGCTCTTCCATCATTGATTGGAAAAATCCATATATAATTAAAAAGTTTATTCAGGTATAATTATGAGTGTAAGTGAACAGTACTGTCTCAATCCCAATGAACAATGAATGGGTCCCAAACTCCCAATCAAAATACGGATGCCCCCCAAACGTGCAGACCATTTGACTTGCTGACACTTCAAACTTTAAAATTTCTGCCCAAACATCTTGGTTTTGAATATTTCTCCTTGTCAATTCCCTTTTTGGGCCCACAGATTGGCAAATTTCTGTAAAATTTTTGGCAGGTAATTTCAACTGCTGCTATTGTCTTAAAAAATAATGTATAGATAAAAACAGGCAGACGTACTTCATTATATATTACTGTACCTTATTTGATAAATTCATCATGCTGAAGAAAATGTCCTACAACTTATTGGCACTAGTGTAGATGGCACAGAGATGGCACATACTGGGGTGAACACTTACACAGTGGTTCATTCAACAAAATTCAGAGCAAAGCCAATTCTGTGGTGATTCTCAAAACAGCATTTACTTTGGCAACATTTTTTTAATTCCTTAGAAATATATTTTCCCATCCCATGAGGCCTTGTACAGACCATATGGCACACAATTTGTGCAAAGTTCATCATGAGTAGTTAAAGCATGGTAAAATAATGTTCTTTTTATATTTTCTAGTTGCATTCATGATGGGTTAGGTTAGGATATACAGTTCCAGCATGATGAAAGATTGTTTTGGTTATACTGTTCAGTATTTTTTATAGTTGCTACCAGCAGCAGCGCATGCTTTAATTCATCATAATGAACTTCGCACACATTGTGTGCCATCATGAAAATATATTCCAGCAGAATCCAAAATTTGTTCGCCAACATGAATGCTGCTTCAAGAATCACCATTAAGTTAGAATTTCCTCTGAATTCTGTGGAAGGAATCCACTGCGCGGAGTACTGCTGCTGCGCTGAAGCCCTACAGCATGGCGCTCCATGGATTTGGACCGCTCCTCCTATTGAGGGAGAATGCTGTGCCTGGGGAGTAAGCCCTGCCTCCTACACCAGTCCGCATACTACGGCCGTCGGCAATTGGTTAAGAATAAAGGAAAAGCATTCGCGCAAAGAAATTAAAAATTATCCAAAAATTATTTTATCAATCATTGGTACATATTGCAGTACAATAGTTCGAATACTTCTGTAGCGTACTGGCTACAATCCCCCCCCCCCAACCAGGGTACAGGACTAATAATTCAGGTGATTGACATACCCCATTGTGCGAGCCAGTGAATACTTGACGTATATGGCAATAGTAGTGCGCCCTTGCGTAGGAGTTGGGACAAGCACAGGGTTGCGTTTGTGAAATTCCTTAACTGTGAAGCACACATGGTTAGTTTGTCAATTTCAGTGACGCCAGTATCCCATGAGGTGATGGGTTTTCAAGAAATATTGCCTTTTAGTGAACGAAAAGAGGTGTTTGCCGGGTCAACAGAGCAAGTGTGCCACTTGTTTGTGCGCGTTTCCCTCCATGGAACGGCTCACTTAGAACGTACAATCGAGTAAGATGATATGAATTTAGACCTTAGCAGGCTCTATTTCGATGTTTTATCGAATCCAGAATCGTTCATAAACCTATGATTGTTGATCACAGAAACGTTCCCACTTGAGTAGGTGAACATGTGCCATCTGTCCCTGCGTGAGAAGCCGCTGAACATGCAGGTTTTTTGGATCTGGCAAATTTTAGGTGTTTGATCTTGCATAACCGATTTAATTCGCCGAGTGTTTAGTGCTTTTTTTTGGAGAGTGTGTTGTTATTTCGGGATCATTTCAAATCGCCTCAGTGATTCGGTTATCGTTCGCGTTCGGGAGGGCTGTGACCCAAATGAACTGTTACGGCTGAATATTCGGCTGGTTTTCGAGTGTAGCTTGATTGAGCTTCCAGTGCTGAGCTTTACACTCCACATGCCTGTCCTAAAATGCGGAAGCAATCGTTTTAGCAGCCGGAATGTGTGATCTCGGATGAAAGCATAGTGTAATTCCATTGCAGATCCGCGCTTGTTTCAGATGGTTATGTTTGTGTTACTTGAGTGAAAATCACTGAAACGCAGCGCATACAGACTTACAAACATCGTTCGTCGAAAACTCTTCTTCCTGGGCAACCGGGAGCACTCCGTGGAACATGTTCAATCCGAAGATCAACTACTACGAGAGTTCCTGCTTGCGATGCAACAACACAGTCTACCAGGTGGACAAAGTCGGTCCACTGAAAGACTTCACCTTTTTCCACAAAGGATGCTTCAAGTGCCTCGTCTGCAGCACGACCTTAAGTCTCCGCACCTACTTCAACAACCAGCACAATCAGGACGACAAGGAAGTGTACTGCAGTAGTCATGTTCCGAAAATCGGTCCTGGTCACATGGATGGCACAGCTGTAGGCATTCGAGCTGCCTTGAATGCCCCGAAGTCAGCATTGTACATAAACGATCAAATCCGAGGCACTGGGAGAGGAACATTCGACGCTGATGCGCTCGCCATCAAGTCACACTTGAATAATTCTAAGAACATGTTGAACAGTGACGAAAGCCATAATGTTTCCATCACTACATCGGATTACCAGTATGGACGGTTTGATGCCAGTGCGTTGCACATAGCTCACGCTCTCAGAGCCACTGAGTTGCAGCGGAACTACAAGAAGATTTCTTATGACAGACCTTTGGATACGTATTTGGTGAGTCGATGTTTGTTTTTTTTTCCTAAGTTCATTGTGGATTTTGTTCCACGACTTGATGTACGCAAACTTCCTGACCTTGTCCGTTGATGCCCGAGAAAATTTTATATCGAAAGGTTGACAAAGAAGTAAGGTTAAGGAATGGTGGGAAAGTGTGAAGTGAGAAAAGTTAATTCACGGTAGCCTAGAAATGTGCATTTGCAAGACGGTCTGGGAAGGATCCGTGACGGAAATTTATTCCTGTTCTGCGAGAGAATGCCCGGGAAGATGTTATTCGCGAGTCTCTCCCCATGGTGTCTTTTCCAAATACCGTTACCAAGGAAGGTGTAATTTCGAATATATTATCAACTGCTCGAAAATCATGAAACATTCTCTAATTCTCTTTGAAACAACGCCCAAAAAACCTGTGTAACTCGAAGGCTTTCCGCCTTGAACCTCCATACCTTCACATGAAGTGGAAGAGTAATTGAGCATAAGAACAAGTTTGGCATCCTGTCAACTTATTCGAGAAGCAATTCAAGATTCAGAATACCCCTAATTGCAATATCCTGCAATTCTTCTTTCTTTCCCCCAACGAAGAATGTGTTTCCCTGACTCGAATTGCTTCTTGATTTGTGTAATACAGTATCTTATTTAAAATGTATTTGTTTCGCTTTAAATGTTGATGTCTTGGAATATGGGATTTTCTTCATCTTCGTGTAGGTGTCGCCTGATTTTTGTTCTCGTCGAATACGAATATACGTGAATGTTAGAGAACTGTGTTTCTTTTTTTCGATAAGCGTATTTGCGTCGTACTTCGCATCTGATAAATACCTTTATCCAAGCGATCGTATCTTGATGGGCGTTGCCCAGGAAGTTCACTCGCTTTTCACGTATCACACATGCCCCCCCTTTTTTTTTTACTAATGCCGTATTTATTATAATATATTTTTTTGCAGGACAAAGACGTGCAGGTGCAATTGGAATACAGACACAGAAAAGAGGAAGATGATTTGTACAGAAAGTTTGCGATGCAGCGGAAAGAAGAGGAGTCGAGAATGCAGTGTCAAATTCAAGTGAGTTTTGCTGTTTTTAGGAATGCTTTTCTTTTTCATTAAACACTTATCAACTTGTGTTTTATACGGAATCCGGGTAATTTTTGTTTTGGTATGTGATCGCATTTGGTGTCTTACTTCCGTAGCTTATCTGATTATTTTACATTTTTATTTTCGTTGTTCCGTCACGTTCTTAGTGCAGGTGTTCCAGAGTTTAGAAATTTTTATTTATTTATAGATGCTTCGAATGACGGAAATTACATTTCGAGGTTTACGTCACGCTTTAGAAGTTTTATTCAATTTTCGAAGTGATTGTGATCGAGACCGAATACGATTTACTGTATTTTAATCAATGGATCGTGTTAGGAAGGAAAATATAGTTGAACCTCAGTAAGTCAGATTTCCCTTTGAATAAACGATTTTGTATTGAAAACCTCCCGAACTCGATAGCTTTCATTCGAATTTTCTGGAGCATTTTGAATATAATTTTATTGACGTCGGAAAGGGAAAAGCAGTGTAAATTCTACTTGATGCGTTTTGAAAGGGATTAAAAGAATAATTTGGCAAATGAACCCTTGCTCCCAAGTTCAGCATCCTGTTAATTTATTTATGAAACAAATTTATGTCCAGAGTATCGATCATTACGATTTCCTGCAATTATTCTTTCTTTCTCCAAACAAAAAAATGTTCGAAATATCTTCGCTGGTCCCTTGAAATCCGACGTGAAGAGGTTCAAGTGTACAGTATCCAAAAGTGACGGAAAAAGGATTATGATGATCAAATCAGTTTCGATTCTCGCAATTTTCTTTCGAGTTTGATTAGGAAGAATACAGGAGCCTTATCCATTTAAAATCCGTGATGGAGTTGGGAGTATTGTGCAGAAAATGTTTGCCTTTATCTTATTGTAAACTCGAAGACTTGTTGCATGGAAAAATGAGCAACATTTGCATGATATTCGGAATGAATTCAATTTTGACTCGTTGATTTGGTGTCGGACTTGTATTTGGTGGAAGTTAACTGTGGTCTGAATTCATTACTCCGTTTCGCCTTTTTCGTAAAAAAAAAAAAAAAAAAAAGAAGAAATTATCAAGACTTCCGGACTTCCGAGCCTTTTGATCCGTCTGTGCAAATCTAATCTGCAATGGTAGAAGTTGTTCTTGTTTCTTGTCATGTGCACGAAAAAAAAAATATTATGGTTCGGATTCTGGGGCATATCCTTTCGAAACCTGCACTTGCTAACTTTCTTCCAGTGGCGGAAGGGTTGCACAAGCAGTTCCGAGAAATATTCTTTGGCACTCTGGCTCATCACTCACAACGTCACCATCAGGTCAGTTTCTTCTTTCCCTTTCCTGAAGAAAAAAGGAAAACACTCTCTTTGATATTCTGTGGGTTTATTTCCTTTTTTCGGGCGTTTGTTGTATATAAAAAAAATACTGAGATTATTTCTGGTTGCTCGAAGTTTTTTTTTTTAGACGAGACAAATGTCGATAATTTTTTTTTTTGGTAGAATAGATGCACTTTGTTGAAGGATTTCTAGGATTAGTTGCTTATGCTCATGGCTCGAAGAATCGTTGAAAATTGTTAAATCGGTGTAGTTTTAGATGATGTAAATTATTATTTATTTTATCACTAAATTTTTGGTTGTGGGCGAATTATTTTGGAACGAAATTCCTCTGTTGCAATTGTTTTTTTTTTTTTGGGATTTCATTCGTGTTTTCCTGAGAATATGGAAGGATTCGAATGATACGTCCTGGGAATTAATCACGATTTTTTCGATGATTTATTATGCTTTTAAAAACTAAAATATCATTTTTTGTTGGGCATTATACAGTGGGCCCCGGGATGCGGACGCAATTGGTTCTTGGACTGAGTCCCTATTTCGGATCGTCCACATGTTGAATCCCGATTTCCAGATAGACTTCAATGGGAACGTGATTAATTGGTTCTTTTTTTTCAAAAATTAGGAAGAAGACCCCCAACAATTTAATTAAAAATGTTTTCCCTTAACTTCAAGGTTCAGAAAATCACTGTGCAGAAGAGAACCACATAAAATGCGCTCTTCTGGCATCAAAATGCAAGTAATAAGAATTTGAGTCTTGCCATAATGTGCACAGATTATAGAAAAAAAAACTTTTGAAAAAGAAGCACAAAGTCAGCCTGTTGTTTTTATTAAGAATCAGGGTAAATAATAAATTATTCATGATGAGATTTATTTTCAATTTTTGTGAAGATAAATTTGTAGCTGAATATGTTTGAGTGATATAAAAATTTCGAAAATGAAATTTTTTCTATTTTTCTGGAAATATCTCGAGAAATTGTTTGAATTGTTGGGGTATATTTTTTAAAATTCCAAGTGTCCATAAGTCGAATCTTCCTTGTGTCGATGCGTCCGCATGTCGAGGTCTCTTCGTACCTGTTTTCTGGTCGTGTTCTCAGGTGGTAACACTCACACAAAAGGCAGTATGTGAACAAATCCCTTCGTACGTGCTCTTGTGAACTGATTCTCATTTTCTGTTCTCTCATCTCTTTTTTTTTTCAACAAATCGAACGCAAAAAAAAAAAAAAAAAAAAAAAAAATTGTAGGAAGAACGGGGGAAGGATTTTTTTTTAAAAAAAAAAAAAAAAAAAAAAAAAAAAAAAAAAAAAAAACATTGTAGGAAGAATGGGAGAAGGAATTGGAACGGCTGACGACGCGGTTCGAGCGAGAGATGGCGGGCAAGAAGCGGAAAGCAGATGACGCGCAAGTGTTGACCATCAGGCATCAGAGGGAACGGGATGATTTGGAAAAGAATATGACGCTGAAACGCGATAAGAAGAAGGAGTCCTTGACCAAGAAGTTACTGGAGCATGAAAGGCGAGCGTCGTTTTTATTTATTTTATTTTTGGTGTGAAAAAAGGAGAATGTTTGTCGTTGTTGAAACCCTGCGCGACTTTTTTCGGGGTTCCTTTTTGTTTGTTTTTTGTTTTTTTTTTAGGCCCCGTGATTTGCGGTGAGAGAGAGAGAGTATGTTAATGATAATTCACGTTAATGAATGTTCGTTCATTGTTTCGGTGTGAAGGTACAGCGACTTTTGCGGGGAAGGGAAATTTAGGTCAGAGTATTTTGGAAGAACCAACATGCGGAAGAAATACGGTGGGTCCCCCGCTTAACGAAAACTAATGTGTTCCTTGATCCGAATTTTCGTTGCGTGAAATGCGTTTTTTCCTGAAAGATTACGTTGTTATTGATTCTGGTCATCATGATGAACTCAACAATTTTCGTAATTTATCAGAAGAAAAATTTAATATTGCTAAGCGTTAAGTTCGAAGTACCGTACTTTGATCCCGAAAACGCTTTCTCGTAACTTTCTGAATTTCTCGCATTTTGAAGACGAGAAAATTTAAAACCGCACTTTTCCTTCCTCTTTTTTGTTGATCTAAAAAAAAAATTTTCGGGGTTAAGTTCAAAATTTTTTTAAATTGGTGCATTTTTTGGGACAGAAAAATTCGTTATGTGAAAAAAAAATTCGTAATTTGAATCCTGTTTTCTCCCCTGAAACTTTTCGTTACGCGGGGACTCACTTGCTGCATAAGCAGTAATTAAGGTATGTCTTAAAAATTAAGCTGCTTTTTCTTCATTTAAAACCGTGCTCTAAGTATTTGTTTTCGCGGTAAATTTATCTTTGGTCAATTTTTGATTTCATTTTGAACTACTGACGTCGGATGCTTGGGTATTGTTTCGAGGTTAGTTTGGAAGGGCTATTTTTTTATCAGAATTTTGCGTAGGTGTCGCCTGAATTTCATCTACGTTATTGTTCAGCAATTTAGTTCTTGTACTACAGTATTGTACTGTATCTATTATGCCTCATTCTTCTAGAGCTCGTAAGATTTTGGAGAAAAAGAGAGAGATTCCCTACATCGTATCAAATTTTTTATTTCAATTTCATCGACAATGTAAAAAAAGAAAAAGAAATCAAGCGCTGAATAGTTTTGAAATGTCATGAAAAATTAATTTTTAGTATGACCCAGAAATGTTTTGCCTGTATTCCGTGTTTACTGTGAATAATTTACTGTATCTGAATTTTGACAATTGTTTTGGTGCATAACAACGATACTCTGTCAGATAACAAAACTCTGCATTCCATTAGGAATGTTTTCAGTGTATTTTAAAAAAATTGGTCCTAAATTAACAATTTATTTTTAAAAAGTGAGTCTTGTGAAAGAACCCGACTTGAAAGCAATTGAATTGAGCTTTTTTTTTTTGAAGCCAAAATTGTGAACATTTTTCATCAGCTTTTTCAATATTTTTTTTTTTTTTTAGAATTAGCGCCCAGTGATTCGAGTCTGATACTCATATCAATTTCTAAAAATTTACCTGGGTCTGATGTGGCCCAAAAATCTTGCTTTTGGTGCCCAATTTTGAAAAATGCTTCAAGGTTGGCTCCAGTGAACATATACAGTATTTGTTCAGCAAGTTATTCTAGAAAGGAAGGAAGGATGTTACCAAGGGGTTTTGAAGGGTTTTAAAATTCAAAATTACCCTATATTACACTTCATTCAGAAACATTTTTCGGGCATTCGGAATTCTTTTTTTTTTTATACATTGAATTCCAAATAATTCGCTGATGGAGTTTCCACTGGAATGGAAAAACTCCGTTCACCGAGACACCATTATTTAATGAAGATATTGGGCAGCGCTGAAATTCTTGCTTTTTTTTTTGTGTGAAAAGAAAGACGTTTTCATTGTGGGTGCTTTATTTCACTGTTTTGCAGGGCAGCGACGGCGGCGCTGGTTGAGAAGCATTCCAAAGAGATGATCAACTTGATCAACGAGAAGAAATCCGAGTTCTACCAACAAGAACTCGAGCCGGACGTGGAAGAGCTGGCGGAATTGTTACCGTATCCGAGCGAGCCGCCGACGCCACTGCCGCCGGCGCAGGCCAAGTTGGAGATCTACGACAACCCGCTCGTGTTTACGGACATTGATCAGAAGGCCATCACTGTGGCCCAGGAGGACCAGAAGACCTTCACCGACTTGGTTCGCAAACTCATTGGCTCGTGTGCTTCGGATGTCGAGAAAGCTAGGTGTGTGTGTGTTTTTGTGCGTGTCGACCACGTTGGGAAGGAATGCGAATGTGCAGTTTAGTGTCAAAATTTCAATGAGAGACCAGCGAGAAAAAAAAAAAATGAATGACTTGAAAAGGGTTTGAATTGGAGGAACAGCTATTTTTGATTCAAGTCTGCTGCGCATCTGAAATTCTCAAAATTTACCTGCGTTTGATGCAGAAAAAAACTGTAATTTGTGGTCTACATTTTCGAAAAATGCTGCGAGTTGGGCTCAAGTGAATGAATACATATACAGGCGGAATCTCTCTACAAAAATCTTGCCTACAAGGATTTTCTATGTGTGAAAAATTCATGTTTGGGTTCTCTGCAACGATATTCTCTCTAGTGTATAACGATTTTTTTTGTCCCAAGAATTTTGTTGTGGAGGGAGTCCACCTGTAAAAAGAAAGAATACCGTATTCACTTGAGTACAGCGAGCACCTTTTCACTCGAATTTGAGTGGTAAAAAAAGGGGGCGTGATCAGCATAGATGAGTAAAATTTGTTCTAAAAGTTTTAGTTAATTTATGTGAGAATTATACTTGATTTTATTGGAAAATGTTGGACCAAGTGTAGCAGGAAAACGAAGTTTTAATGAAAACAAATGGAAATAAGTTGAATTCGTGTTCAATCCATGTCTAAATCAAAACTTTTGGTTTTCTTAAATTTAAAATATCGTAGTTTTGAAGTCAGACTGGAGCATTTTGAGGCATAAACGGTTTGAGAATAATTGCGCAAAGCGGTGTTCGACATTTTCAGTTTGATTCGAGATTTTTCTTTTCGTCTTGCTTTCTTTCCCCCCTGCGAAAAGCGTGGGTCTGATGATGTGGGAAAAATACCAAGTACTTTTACTCTACCGTACTGATAATTTTTACGACTTCCGCGTTGCACTGCCCACGAAATTGCTCACGTTATGCATTCGTAAAATTCGTGGGAGATTTACGGTGTGACCCGGCGTCGTGGTTCTTTTTGTTTACTCCAGTACCGATAAGTACTGACACTGACAGGTGTTTCTTCGAGGGGAACAGATGGCGTGAGCCTTTGCCTGAGGCAATTTTTCGGAAAAAGGGAGGCACCCGCGTGGTTGTGTCTCTTTTGCAATATCGATTCGTTTGTATTTATAGTAAGACCCCGAGATGCGGACGTAATTGGTGCATCAAGAGTGTCCTGATGTTGGAATGTCCCGAAGTCGAGTCTCATTTTCCCTTAGACTTCAATGCTTATGTATTTAATTGGTTCTTCTCTTTGTCAAACATTAGAAATAAGTCCTTAGAAAATGTAATAAAAATTTTTTCCCTCGACTTGAAGTTGTAGAAAAAAACAGTGCAGAACAAAACCGCATAGAATTTTATCTTTTAGTATGAAAAGGAGATCAAAAAGCAAAGAAAAATAATAAGTCTTGTTAGAATATTTACAGATGATTGAGAAAAAAAGCACAAAATCAGCTTGCTTTTGATATGACTGAATTTATCATGAAATATTTTTTCAATTTTCATGATTGCTGTATTGATTTTTTTTTTTTTCAAAATAAATAAAAATTTTAAAAAATGTTTTGATTGTATTGGAAAATTTTAGAAAACTGTCCCTAACTTGAGCCAATTTCACAATGTCAGGCCTGATGTTTTTGGTTTTCAAGTGTCCCTAAGTCAAATTGTCTGTATTTTGGGGTGTCTGCATATTGGGGTCTCACTGTATATCATACTGTTGAACCTTGATAGTCAAATACCTCCCTGTTTTGAATTTTTTTTTCCAAGTTCCTGTCTGAAATTCCTTAGAGACAATTGCATTATCAAAGGCTTTCCCTCTCAAACCTTTCATGGCTCGAATTTTCAGGAAGCCTTTTGGCCAATATTTTATAGACACAGGAAAGAGAAAAGGAATAAAACTGCAACTTGATGTGGTCTGAAAGGAAGTGAAAGACTAATTGGGCAAATTAACCCTTGTCTTTGAGTTCAGCATCCTGTCAACTCATTTGCAAAGCAATTTAAGGCCTAGAATATTTCCAATTACCGTTCCCTGTGATTCTTCTTCCTTTCCCCCCATACAAAACTGCTCATTTCTCTCAATTGAATTGCTTCGCCAGTCCTTTGAAGTTTGACTCGAGGAGGTTCATTTTGATATTTAATTCATGTATTTTGTCATTTGATGCACATTTTTTGTCTCTTTAAATCAGGGCTATTTTCCGATGGATCACAGTGAAGAACCTCAACACCATGGAATTCGACGACAATATTCAAACGGACACGCCAATGGGGCTCTTGCGGGGGATCAAGTACGGAACTGAGAGCTACCACGTTTTGTTCAAGCGATTGTGCAGGTGTGGAAGTCGACTTTTCTTCAGTTGATTTGTATAAGTTTTGACAGCTGACAGATTGAGCGATGAAAAAAGTTCAAGAAAGGGAATAGGCCGACCATTGACTGGAAGATCCAGTGTTGGATCATGAGCAAAATTTTCCATCACGTGCGAACAATTCCACTGAACTGTTCTTGATTTGCTGAAGGAAGCTTAAAATTCATTTTTGACTTTTGTATCCAAGCATTTTGTTTACAAGATCACTGAATTTTTCAAATAATTGAGAAAAATGTGAAAATTCTTGCATGAAGACTTTCAAAACCATTGGCAGAAGAAATTGTTTCAAATTTGGACCCAATCTAGTCAGGATCTTCATTTGTGAAATGTTCAGATTTTTCGTAAGTTGTTTGAGAAATGGAGTGATCTTGTGAAAAGAAAAAGCTTGGCCACTGATGTCAACAATGCATTCACAAATTTCCCTAGCAGATCATGGAACAGTTTTCCATCAGTGCCATTGTTTCACTGTGACAGATTATTTGCTATTTTAAACTTACCAACCGCTTGATCTTTTAATCGAGGGTGAATCGTTGGCCTATTTTCTTTCTTGAATTTTTTCATTGCCCCATGTGTGGGCTTCTAAAACCTAGAAGAGAAATCATGAACAATGCTCATGTATTGTTTCTTCCTTTTTTTTGTTGCTGTAGTTACGTTGGTCTGCATTGCGTGGTCATCAAGGGCTACTCGAAATCCGCGGGTTACCAGCCAGGACTCCAATTCAAAGACAACCGATTCCGCAATTCCTGGAATGCGGTGTATGTTGCCGGGGCCTGGAGGTTTGTCCAGTGCAATTGGGGAGCCCGACACTTGGTGAATGCCAAGGACGTGCCCAAGCCCGGGGGCAAGGCCAAGACGGAAAGCCTCCGGTGGGTTCAACATCCACTTTGCTGTGGCATTTTTGAGCAGTGCTGCTGTTGGCAACCCTGCAGGATGAAACAGAAAAACTTTTTAAAAGTTTAATTTGGTAAAAGATAAACAAAAAATAGGTTGACAACGTGTTTTTTTTTTTTCGTGTTGAAGATAATCTTCGACATGGTGAGGACCTTGTTTTTGTTGCTGTACAGGCGAAATTTTTATCTTTGAAAAAATGTTTCTTTTCGTGGCGTTTGAAGTTGGGTCTTTTGTTTTTCTGTTGATGATTGAAATGCCAATTATCTATACAGTATTCTATTTCTGAATTTACATTTCGTTAAAAATATTTTTTCGTTGCGTGACTCATTTCTCGATGATAATTTTATTGATACAGTTGCAGCTTTAATGGATAAATTGGTGATTTCTCAAGGATGGCAATCGATATAAAACCCGAATGCAAATGAAAGAACAGCTTTTCTATTTTGTTTGGCAGACTATGTGTAAAAAAATGAATTTTCAATATTCTGTTGTATTAAATTGTATTTGAATACGGCAGAAAAACTTTACACTTGAGCTTCATGTTATTTTTCGTGTGATTTTGTCTTGTGTCGAACAGACTCAGTAGCTCAACAGGTTAATCGACTTTTTGTTTTTTTTGAAAGGTATGAATACGACGATCATTACTTCCTCACGGACCCGAAAGAGTTCATCTACGAGTTCTTCCCGCTGCAAGCCGAGTGGCAACTAGTGAGCAAACCCATCACTCTGCAAGAATTCGAAGAATTGCCCTTTGTGCGATCGCTTTTCTTCCGCTATGGATTGTTCTTTCCGGATGCGGATACGAAAGCTGTTATGCATACGGATTCCACTGGTATGTTGAAAGTCTCGTTTCAACAAATTAATTTGTGGTGAAATTTGTGGTTCTTGGAGCATGACGGGCTGAAATTTTGCGGGAAACGGGTAATGAATGCCTTGAAAAGCTTCCAAAATACTTCGATGAGGAATCATTTTGTCATAGTTCCCAACGCTTTTTAATGAAATACTGGGTTGAAAAGGTTGAAAGTGTACAATCCAGGGATTTTATATAAGAAGACTTTCCCTTTCTTGAATTTCTCTTGAAGAAAACTGCTGTGGGACCGAGGAAAAAATTCTTTATAACGGGATTTGTTGTGATGGAATTTAGCTGCATATTTTTCGTGGTCAAGTGCCTAAATTATGAGCATTTTTTGTGTGTCTTCATAGGTGCGACTACGGTGAAGATCGCCATGCCGGCGACTATGCAGTCCTCGCTCATTTTTCATTACAACCTCAAGTTTTTCGAGAATGATGCCGACCAGTTTGAGGGCATCAGTCTGAAACGATTCGTTATGCAGGTGAGGCGTATTTTCGTTTGATTTCATGCAGGTGTCGCATGCAGTCTGTTGCTTACTCGCTTTGTTGCATCCCCTTCATTGCAGTGCGCAAGAAAACAGAATAATGTTCAATATAATTTTTATATTTAGTATAATTCAATGTAATTGTATTTGATATAATTGTTTAATATAATCGTTATATTTAGTATAATTTAATGTAATTGTATTTGATATAATTGTTCAATATAATCGTTATATTTAGCATATTGTAGTGCAATTGTTATATTTAGTATACTTTAATATAATCGTTATATTTAGTATATTGTAGTGTAATTGTTATATTTAGTATACTTAAATATTATTGTTATATTTAGTATACTTTAATATAATTGTTATATTTAGTATACTTTAATATAATTGGTATATTTAGTATAATTTAATATAATTGTATTTGGAATAATTGTTTAATATAATTGTAATGTAATTGGTGTGAAAAGAATAAAATTCCTGATCAGCCAGAAGATCATCCCTTGCAGATCAGCTCTGGAAATACAGTACTGTAAAAGATTTTAATACAAATTGTGCCATCTTTTGTTAGAGCCAAAAAATGTTCAGGTCAAATGATGGCCCTAAATTGAGGTTTGACTGTACAGTGGACCCACAGTTAACAAACTTTTTGGTTCCAGACAAAAGTTTGTTGACCAAATTTGATTTTCCAATAGACTTCAATGGAGAAGAATTTAATCTGTTGTGTGAACCCAAAAGAAAATTGAACATTGAATATAAAAAAAATTATAGACCATCAACTATGAATTATAATAAATTGCTGCTGCATCTTTTATGTGCCCAGAATTTTTTTGCAGTGTTTTATAGAAGTAGCACTGATGGAAAAAAAATTAGACTTCAAATGCAGAGAAACACACACTGAAGGATACATGTCAGATGAAAATTAAATTAATTTTTTGAATGCTGCAAGGGAAGATCAAATAGACCTTTATAACAATTGTACAACTAGAAAACCAAGCACAGAAGAGCATAAACTGCGTGGTTTGTTGACCAAGTGTCCCCTGTACATGAATTGTGAAATTTTTGTGAGTTGTTGGGAATTCATGGGCCTGTTTAATCCTCATTTCTCCTCTTCGTTTTTGTTGTTGTTAAAAAAAATTTTTTATATAGTCGGTCGTGGGTAGCGTGGTTGCATTCCGAGTCCACGCCCCGCACAGTGGCCCACTCCTGCTGGACATATTCGCCAACGCCGTCACCCCGCACGAATACCTCACCGGCGAGCCCATGAAATTCAAAAGCGTTTGCAAATTTCAAATCGTCTGCAAAGACCTGCAAACCGTCATGGTGCCTCTGCCCGATTGCGCCAGCGGCGAATGGGGCCCCACAAAGGCCACCCGACTCTTTGGCCTGGTCCCGATCACGCACCCGGATGCCCTGATTTTTGCAGCCCGAGACCTGGAAATTCAGTTTCGCATGTCGCATCCACTCACGGATTTTATGGCCACGTTGCACAAGAACGGGTCTGAGGAGCGGAAATTGTCCAAGCACGTGTCCCACGCTGTCACTGACGATATCGTCACGTTTTACACGAGTTTCCCGGAGGAGGGCCAGTACGGGATGGATATTTACACGCGGGAGTTGGCTGGCGAGGACCAGAAGGCAGCCGAGAAGCAGTTGTTGACTCACTGCTGCAAATACTTGATCAATTCTTCCAAACGCAACTGAAAATGATGTGGGTGTTTGTTTTCTTTTTGTGTTTGTGGAGGAGGAGGAGGAGGAAATTGTGTTTTGTTTTGTGTGGGGAAACAAGGATTGGTAAATTCATGTCGTTGGCAGCTATAGAACATGAAAATTTTAATTTTTTTGGTTCCCTCTCTTCAGTTTTTAGGAGATTTAAAATTCTCTCTGGACTGTGAGGAGAAATTCCTTATTTTTTCTCATGAAAAAAAATCTTGGAGTCAGACTTCGCTTGATTTTATTTTTAAANCAAGAATTCGAAGAATTGCCCTTTGTGCGATCGCTTTTCTTCCGCTATGGATTGTTCTTTCCGGATGCGGATACGAAAGCTGTTATGCATACGGATTCCACTGGTATGTTGAAAGTCTCGTTTCAACGAACTCCCAGAGACCTGGGACAGAAAATTCGTTGTAGTGATAATATTTGTGGTTCTGGGAGAATTAAGGACTGAAATTTTGCGGGAAACGGGTAATGAATGCCGTGAAAAGCTTCCAGAATACTTTGATGAGGAATCCTTTTGTCATAGTTCCAAACGCTTTTTAATGAAATACTGGGTTGAAAAAGTTGAAAGTGTACAATCCAGTTATTTTTATTTAAGACTTTCCCTTTCTTGAATTTCTCTTGAAGAAACTGCTGTGGGACCGAGGAAAAAATTCTTTATAACGGGATTTCTTGTGAAGGAATTTAGCTGCCTATTTTTCGTGTTTAAATCTATGAATTATGAGTGTTTTTTGTGTGTCCTCATAGGTGCGACTACGGTGAAGATCGCAATGCCGGCGACTATGCAGTCCTCGCTCATTTTTCACTACAACCTCAAGTTTTTCGAGAATGATGCCGACCAGTTTGAGGGCATCAGTCTGAAACGATTCGTTATGCAGGTGAGGCGTATTTTCGTTTGATTTCATGCAGTCCGTTGCTTACTCGCTTTGTTGCATCCCCTTCTTTTGCAATACAGAAGAAAACGAAATATTTAATATACCGGTAATTGTTCAACATAATTTTTATATTTATTATAATTTAATTTTATTTGATATAATTGTATTTGGTATAATCGTTTAATATAAAATTGTATTTGATATATTTGTTTAATATAATTGTATTTGGTATAATTATTTAAAATAATTGTTATATTTAGTATAATTTAATATGCTTGTATTTGGTATACTGTAATTGTTTAATATAATTGTAATGTTATTGGTGTGAAAAGAATAAAATTCCTGATCACCCAGAAGATCATCCCTTGCAGATCAGCTCTGGAAATACAGTACAAGATTTTAATACAAATTGTGCCATCTTTTGTTAGAGCCAAAAAATGTTTTAGGTCAAATGATGGCCCTAAATTGAGGTTTGACTGCACAGTGGACCCATCACGGTTAACAAATTTTTTGGTTCCAGACAAAAGTTTGTTAACCAAATTTGATTTTCCAATAGACTACTGAAGAAGAATGTAATATGTTGTGTGAACCCAAAAGAAAATTCAACATTGAATGTAAACAATTTATAGACCATCATCTATGAATTATAATAAATTGCTGCTGCATCTTTTATGTGCCCAGAATGTTTTTGCAGTGTTTTATAGAAGTTGTACTGATGGAAAAAATAAGACTTCAATTGCAGAGAAACACACACTGAAGGATACATGTCAGATGAAAATTAAATTAATTTTTTGAATGCTGCAAGGGAAGATCAAATAGACCTTTATAACAATTGTACAACTAGAAAACCAAGCACAGAAGAGCAAGTAATTGTGTCATAGAAAAGTGTATAAATAATGTTGCTGAAACAAAATTTTAAAACACAATAAAGTGCCAAGGGGAAGGAATTTTTACATGAGCACATAGGTGAATTAATCGCACTTTTATTGTATCACAACTTTCAGCCTCAAAATCAAATTTTGGTTTTACTTCCCCAGAAAAAAATTTTGTGAACCAAATTCGGTTCGTTATCTGAGGGATTTTTTCCATTTTGGAAACCAAAAATTTGTTTATCAGAAAGTTAAACTGCGTGGTTTGTTGACCAAGTGTCCCCTGTACATGAATTGTGAAATTTTTGTGAGTTGTTGGGAATTCATGGGCCTGTTTAATCCTCATTTCTCCTCTTCGTTTTTGTTGTTGTTAAAAAAATTTTTTTATATAGTCGGTCGTGGGTAGCGTGGTTGCATTCCGAGTCCACGCCCCGCACAGTGGCCCACTCCTGCTGGACATCTTCGCCAACGCCGTCACCCCGCACGAATACCTCACTGGCGAGCCCATGAAATTCAAAAGCGTGTGCAAATTTCAAATCGTCTGCAAAGACCTGCAAACCGTCATGGTGCCTCTGCCCGATTGCGCCAGCGGCGAATGGGGCCCCACGAAGGCCACCCGACTCTTTGGCCTTGTCCCGATCACGCACCCGGATGCCCTGATTTTTGCAGCCAGAGACCTGGAAATTCAGTTTCGCATGTCGCATCCACTCACGGATTTTATGGCCACGTTGCACAAGAACGGGTCTGAGGAGCGGAAATTGTCCAAGCACGTGTCCCACGCTGTCACTGACGATATCGTCACGTTTTACACGAGTTTCCCGGAGGAGGGCCAGTACGGGATGGATATTTACACGCGGGAGTTGGCTGGCGAGGACCAGAAGGCAGCCGAGAAGCAGTTGTTGACTCACTGCTGCAAATACTTGATCAATTCTTCCAAACGCAACTGAAAATGATGTGGGTGTTTGTTTTCTTTTTGTGTTTGTGGAGGAGGAGGAGGAGGAAATTGTGTTTTGTTTTGTGTGGGGAAACAAGGATTGGTAAATTCATGTCGTTGGCAGCTATAGAACATGAAAATTTTAATTTTTTTGGTTCCCTCTCTTCAGTTTTTAGGAGATTTAAAATTCTCTCTGGACTGTGAGGAGAAATTCCTTATTTTTTCTCATGAAAAAAAATCTTGGAGTCAGACTTCGCTTGATTTTATTTTTAAACATGCCAAGATTGAGGAATAAGGTACAGTATGTGTACTGTATTTACTCAAGTACTACGCGCACCTCTTTTCTCAAAATTGAGAGGAAGAGAGAATTGAGAAGAAAATTGAGAATCTTATAGGCAGGTTTAAAATTTTCAAAACATATTATACAATTTGCTGTGCATCATATGGGAAATTTTAAACCAATTGCAATCTAATTTTTTTTTTTCTTGCTGGAATAATTTAAAAATTGATTGAATTAAGGTTTAGTTCATGCTTTAATTTAATTTCTGGTGGTCTCCTTTTTTTTAATATTGCAGTGTTTTTGTCACAGTTGGGCTTATTTTATTTGAAAACTTATTTTAATGGAAAAAAACTGAAAATCAGTTAAATTCAGGATCAACTCACGTCTAAACTCAATTTTTGGTGTTCTTTTTGAAGTTTTGCAGTTTTAGTTTTAACTAAGAAGGGTTATGTGCTTTACATGGCGTAAAAATTTTATTTAAGAAGCATTTGTAGGAAAACTCCTGGTGAGCGTCTTACTAGAGTGAATATGATATTGTACTTTATTTTTATCGAAGCTCCAACATTCTTGAAAAATTGATTCTTCACGTGGTTTTTTTTCGTTTCCTGTTCCATAGGTGTCGCCTGAATCATATTGGGATACGATTTTAGGTGTTTTAGGCGAGCTAATTTTCGGAAACTGGGCTTTAATGATTTTTGGCAGCTATAGAAAAAGGAAAATCTTGGAGTCAGACTTCGCTTGATTTTATTTTTAAACATGCCAAGATTGAGGAATAAGGTACAGTATGTGTACTGTATTTACTCAAGTACTACGCGCACCTCTTTTCTCAAAATTGAGAGGAAGAGATAATTGAGAAGAAAATTGAGAATCTTATAGGCAGGTTTAAAATTTTCAAAACATATTATACAATTTGCTGTGCATCATATGGGAAATTTTGAACCAATTGCAATCTAATTTTTTTTTTCTTGCTGGAATAATTTAAAAATTGATTGGATTAAGGTTTAGTTCATGCTTTAATTTAATTTCTGGTGGTCTCCTTTTTTTTAATATTGCAGTGTTTTTGTCACAGTTGGGCTTATTTTATTTGAAAACATATTTTAATGGAAAAAAAACTGAAAATCAGTTAAATTCAGGATCAATTCACGTCTAAACTCAATTTTTTGTGTTCTTCTTTTTGAAGTTTTGCAGTTTTAGTTTTAACTAAAAAGGGTTATGTGCTTTACATGGCGTAAAAATTTTATTTAAGAAGCATTTGTAGGAAAACTCCTGGTGAGCGTCTTACTTGAGTGAATATGATATTGTACTTTATTTTTATCGAAGCTCCAACATTCTTGAAAAATTGATTCTTCACGTGGTTTTTTTTTCGTTTCCTGTTCCATAGGTGTCGCCTGAATCATATTGGGATACGATTTTAGGTGTTTTAGGCGAGCTAATTTTCGGAAACTGGGCTTTAATGATTTTTGGCAGCTATAGAAAAAGGAAAAAAACAAGATGGAAATTTTATACATATTTTTCTCTCTTCGAGGTATTAGAGAATATTTTGCTCACCTCCGAGGGAATCTCCGCTTTTATTTCAGCAAAGATTTTACGCAGTACTGAAGTCTGATCGTGTCAATGCTCAGCTTCAGAAAGGAAATTTTTTGAAAAATTCAACTGAAAGTATTTTTCGCGCAGTGAAAGAAGTCGTCTTTTGTTTCTCATGTTACGGCTCGGTCTGCCGAATATTCTTTCTAAATTTGTGGATCAAACGAAAAAATTGATGACCGCAACTCCAATTAAAAAAATTTTTCAATTGAGTTCGAGAGTTTCAGAAAATGGGGTTTTTGCGCTGGTGGCGCATGGATTTTCTCTGGGGCTTTTCGTTTGGATTTAGGATTAAAATACGTACGTTTGGTAAAATTGTATCGATTCTAGTTATTTTCGGTCGGGTTAGCGATTCAGGTGACACCTGCCTGACATTCCAGAAAACGTTTTTCGGGTCTGTTGAAGTGAGATCCCGAAAAAATGAGAAGTGATGCAAAAAATGTGCAGGAAGTATCCGCCAAAAAAGGAAAAAAAATGAGGCCAATCTCGAGAGGGAAAATCGTGTCTGCTGATTTCCATCTGGGGCTGTTGGCATCATCATTTGTTGTAAAATGTTGTTCGTGCTTCCGTGTTGCAAATTTGCGAGGCTTTTTTTTTTTCTTGCAGATTGAAACCGAAGTGAGATTCGTAAAGACAACAAATCCGATTCAAGAGTTTTCGCAGAAGAAATGGTTTTTTAAAAATAATATTTCGGAAATTTCAAACGTTCCTTCGTCGAATATTCGCGAAATTTTTCTCGGTCGCGGCATTTAAAGAAGAAATGAGCGAACCTTGACGTTTTTTTTTTTTTTTTTCCAACCAGAGGCAGTTGATGGGAAGTTGAGAAAAAAACACTTGTTGCTTCCGTAATTGTAACCCGGAATTTCTAATTGAATACTGAAAAAAAAATATATGTGGGAGCTAATTAAGCAAAGACGAGCTGCGGGTTCAGTTTTGCAGCATGAGATGCGTCTTTTGCCGTACCCACGAGTTAATTGACTGCCAGTACTGTTGAATTTTACGTTATATGCCTACTATGGTTAATGATTGTTTTTTTTTTTTGTTCGGGTGCTTGATTGATTAATTTTGCACCTGCCTTCCATCAGGGTTTCGGACTGTGTTTGAAGGCGGGGCAAGTGATTAACAAGATTTCCCAATCGCCTGAGGGAACATTTTCAGCGGCGAAATTGGAAAGTTCGTTCATGAGGCGAGTTAATTTTTTTTGCGCTGTCACGTATCCATCATTCGCAATTTTTGGCCTGTGTATTTGTACGTGTGTGCGTGTGTGTGACCACGGAAAAAAAACTTGGCAGTATTTTTATGAGAAATTGCCGCACCAGGAATGCTTTGAATTTCGCGCTGACAAGAAACAGGAAACCTTTTTTTGTGAGCGTGATTGCTGAAAAAAAAAGAGAAAGATTCAGCTGACGAGGTTGCCTTAGATGATGATGATCATGAAAAAAATTCCTGGTTTGGGACAGCTTCAAAAAAATTTTTTCCGCCGGCGATTTGTTTGTTTTGTGGTGTGACTGAATGCTGACAAAAACGTTGGACTACATAAAACTGGAAGATTTATTTGTTTATTGAAAAGTATCCTGTTGTTGGTTGAATGATCATTTTTGAAGTATTTTAATTAATGAAAAAGGGATTTATACCTAATAATTTGGAAGGAATCCAAAAAATGTTTTCAATTTTAGGAATATGGTCTGATTTGTGAAGGTTAAATTGGGGAAATTATTTTTTGCCTAATTATTAAAAGTGTTCGTATAGATGTCTTGTGAGGTATGGAAGCATAACTCACCAAGAAAATCAATGACAAAGATGCAGTGGAAAACAAAATTGAACACAAGTAATCAGCAGGGGGTTTGTGGCTGGTACCAAAGGTACTGCATTCAAGGGGTCATTAAGAATGCATGTTCTTGGTTTTTCCAAATGATTTATTGAATGTCAAATAAATGATCCGTGGAATAAACACAGGAAGCACATCACAGCAAATTAAAATTTAATTTATGCACAAATTTGAACAGAAGATGATATAACAGGAATAATAAGGAGTGATCCTTGCTCATGATGTTGAAGGTTGTGATGAGAGTGCTTCTAAGAAAAGTGGTGAATTTTCATGTGAATATTTGGGGAGTACTCACTCCACAGCATGTTCTACCTTGTGTAAAGTTGCCTGATAATTCATGAAAAGTATTTTATCAATAATCCGTATCACCTGTCTTTGCATGCATAAGTTCTGAAACTTTGTTCAATTAAGGTCTCAGAAACTTCAACTACAGTGGTATATAGTGGTTATAAAGCAAAAAAATTTAAATTTAGCTACTTATGTGATGTTCTCAAGGTATTGAGGGATTTTGTGAAACCCATCATATACAGGTACTGTCTATGAATAACATAAAAATTTTCGAATTTCACACTGCAGACATATCTTGTGCATTTATGTAAGAAATAATAACAGGATATTTGAATTAGTGATATTTGCCTTCAGCTGCTTTTTAAATGCATTTACAGGGTGCTGAAGGATGAGGCAAGTGTTCATTTGCTCAATTATAGTCTTCCTTTCAAAGCACATCAAAGCGGAAGTTTCATCTTTTTCCTTTCCTGTGCAAAGAAAATAATTACCATCATTAGGCCTCCAGAAAATTTGAGGCATGGTTTGATGGGAAGTGTGTTTCAATTCAGGAGGCTTTCCAATGCATTGGTGTGAGTAATATTTGGACAGGGACTTGAAAAATTCTGACACCAGGAAGTATTTTGGAGAGGTTCCATTTATTTAGGTTCAACTGCATAATTCTACATACATTATCTCTGAGAGATACAGTAATGTACGGTAGATAGGTAGCTTGAGCCGTCCAGTTTTCCCAACGTGATGACCTCTCATGCAAAGATTAGTCCTGAAAGGTGGTGCCACCGGCGCTCGAGTTACTTTTTCTAGGCGAGGATTTTCTCCTGGGCTATTAAGTAATGCTAAGAAAGGAAAAGTATAAGAAAACTACGGAAACTAGCCTTATAACCTACAAACTATTAGCAAGAAGTGCAACCGAGTCACTAAAGCGTAAAACTTACCGATTGGAAAGCACACTACATGTTGAGGTCATGAGGGCAGTAATTCTCGACTGTCTCTAGTCGAAATTGCGGGCTCCTCATTTCGAGATTCAGTCGGGAATGGAAAATAAATTCTGTCGATAACTATGTTCGAACTTCATCGAAATACTGCATTTATTTGGAAAAGAACCCTCTTTCAGATTGACTGCAACTAGAACGAAAGATGGGAAGGCTAGGACCATTCATATGGGCATGTCCAGCCACGTGTAATTTTTCCCAGCAGGGGAAATTGTGTTGTGAATTGGTGATAACGGCATTTTTTCTCCCACATCACCTAGAAAATAACTTCCCCAGCTGTCCAGTTGACATTTCTATTTATATACGAGGTGTAGGCCAGCCTCAAGTGCTTCTCGTCCTCTTCGGAGCATGTGTGGTATCCAAAAAACGTTCTTGAGAATATTCTTTCGGTGTAAACTTCCCTCTGGTATGGAAACAGCGTGCATTATTTTGCTTATCTTTGTTCCAGTGACATATTAAATGATACCAACTTCGTGAAAACCGGGGAAGCTGCACGCTCGTCGCATGCAGTGAGCCAGTGATCGCAATGGAGTTGGCCGATTCGGACAAGCCTGTCAGCTGCTCCATCTGTTGCACGCCACTCAACAGCAAGACCCGTGGCATAATAAAGATCTCTCAGGGCGAAGGCACTAAACCTGTATCCGATTTAGCCTGGTCCGAATTGTTCGAAGGATCCTTCGACGACGGTTTGCACGATTCGGATCATCTAGTGTGTCGTCAGTGCCATCGGTTGTTGGAAGAGTATGGAAACATTGAAGCAGACTTGCTGGACTGTCGTCGGAGACTCGTGCAACGGTTTCGTGAACCTCGGGTAGGCATTAAGGTGAGGATGTGATCTTTGAAGTGAAATGCAGGAAGAATATCGCATTTAAGCATGCGTAGCTATCATATCACTGCGGTCGTATCGAAAGTCATATCGTCGACTTTCGACCTTGAAAACTCATCCTTCTGCCATTTTGCGGAGAATGTCGACGCTACATGCTTCGAGGAAAACGCTACATGTTGTACTGAAATATTCGTTTTATTGAGACTTCGCGTAGAATTTACGTCCTCGCAGATAATGATCAGTGTAGGTGATTTTTTAACTGCCCCCGTGATTAATAAATTCTATTAATTCAACAGCAAACTCAAGTGATCGAAGACAACAGCGCTAATGAAGAGAACAGATCAAACAGTTCCCTGTTGGTCGAAAACGTGGATTTCGACGATCAAGTCGAAGAGATGCTTCTCATGAGTCCAGAGTTGACCAACGGGGACGTCAGTCCCATTTCCGATTTCGATTCCGATTTTGATCTGGACAAACCCTTCAGTTCGTCTCCCGTTTCTCGTGTTCCAGTGAAGAAGGCCAAGAAAATCCGGAAACCTGGAAATATGCACTGTCAGATATGCAAGGTATTCTTTTTGCATTTTTGTTTTTCATTCGCCTCGAAGTGTGAATCGTGTGTTCTTTTCGTGTCATCAAAACAGGCGATGTTTCCGTCGAATGATAAAAACCTGATCTCCGAACACTACGAGAGTCACGAGGACAGATTCTCTGCGGAATTGGCAAACTTTCCTTTCATCTGCGAAATTTGCGGGCAACGCTTCTCCACTCAAATCAAGCTCAAGACGCATTCTTTGCGAAGACACAAAAACGCCGCTTCTGCGTCGAATGAAAGTCGTCAGTGTCCCGCGTGTGATCAAAAGTTCTCCAACAAGCGAGATTTCGGTCGTCACGTGAGAGAACACGAACTCAACGACCAGAGTGTTTTCAGATGCTCGATATGTGATTTAAATTTTGTCAATTACGCCCGTCTTGTGAAACATTGTAATGGGAATCATAAGGAAGATCATCGTTGTAAGTACGGATGCATGGAGACGTTCAAAAGCCGAAGTGAGATCAATGAGCATTACCAACACCACGTGGAAGAAAGGCCGCATTGCTGCAATGAATGTGGTTCTAGGTGATTATTTCAGTGCAGTCAACCCTTGATTTGGTGTCACGACTGTGATAATCGTTTTAGGATATTGGGCAAACGATGAGGGGATCTTGTGCATGATATACTACTTTTACTCAAGTACAGTATCATTTGCACCTTTTTTCTCAAAATTGAGAGGACAAATGGTTATGCGCTTCATAGGTGGGTGTAAATTTTTAAACGTGTTTTAGAAGCTTGGATGTGCATTATATTTGACTTTATTGGGAAATTTTGGACCAATGTTGACAGGAAAACGTATTTCAAAGAAAACAATAGAAAATCAGTTAAATTCAGGATCAATTCATGTCTGAATGTAAATTTGATTGTTCTTATTTTTGAAGGACGGTACAGTATTACAGTTTTAGAGTTGCTTAGAATAGGGTGCGTGTCTTATTTCGGGATACCCTTTTATGAAACATTTTTTACTGAAGAACCATGGTGCGTGTCTTACTTGAGGGTGCATAGTACTTGGGTAAATATGGTAGTCCTTTTTTTGATGATCAAACTGGAAGTACTGTATGTCAAGACCTTCCCAGACAAAAAAAATGTCCCTTCATTTTGTGCTAACAGAAACCCTAATTAGCGCCACAAAAATCCCTGGTCATGGATGAAAAATGGGCAGCAATTGAAGAAATTTAGCTCCGTTTCCAGGAATATTGTTCAATTATAACTGGGAATCGGATGCCAATGCCCATCATGATAATTTTGAATATATTTTATTTTTTAAATTTACATTGTTGACAATATTTTCGCTGTTGCATGACACTTTTCTTCATGAAAATTAAAAAAAATAGAGTTTTTATGGAAACATTGGTGATTCCGTCATGAGGGCGCATGATGTGAAACTCAAATGCAAATAAAACCTCAAATGAAAGCTTTGCTCTTTTACTGGACAGAATATGTTTGAAAATCCATTGTATTTTGTCATATGAAATGTGCATTATTTAAAAACAGTGTATTTGAGCTTTAAATCATTTTTTTTGCTTTGTCTGATCCTGATGCAAAACAAGTTCGATGGCTTAACAATTCTGTGAACAAGCCCATAGTAGAAAAGCTCAAATGAAGCTGTCTCTCTTTCAATACCCATGATATAGTGCCAAACGATGTGCCATGAGAAAGGGTGGCGCTTACTCGAGGATTGAAAGTGTTTAAAATTATTTTCCTGGGAATTTATTTTATTTAGTTTTGGTTTTCAACGTTTTGTTTTTGAATTTTAGATTCGAGAACCCGAGGAGTCTGAAACAGCACCGGAGAAGCCATCAAGAAGGCCGAGAAGTCATCAGATGCAACCTGTGCGACTCCTCGTTTGCCACTCGAGCGGAACGCAAACAACACCTGCTGACCCACGGAACCAACTGCGAAATTTGCGGGAAAATCCTGAGTTCCGTGCAAACCCTGGTGGACCACCTGCGAATGCATCACCAAGAGCGGAAATTCTCGTGCCAAATGTGCGGCATGTTGTTCTCCTCGCAAAACGCTCTCAAGGCCCACGTGTTGCGACACACGGGCGGGCCAAAGTTCCAGTGCGAAGTTTGCGGCAAGGTGTTTAATTATCAGACGAATTTGGACGCCCATTTCCGAGCGACGCACATGCAGGACGCCACTTTCAAGTGTCCCGAATGCCCAAAGAATTATGGATCTCTCGGCTCTCTGCGCCGACACGTCAATTCCGTTCATCAGATGAATCGCAAATATTCGTGCAATATTTGTGGACAGTCTTTCTTGTATTCTAGGTCAGTCTGGGAGATGCTGTGTTGTTGGTGGAATATTTTTCTTTCGCGTTTTTCTTCTGTGACTTGCAAAAAAATGGCGGGAAAAGGGCTTTTCAAAAGAAAAAAAGATTCAATGCCTTAATTGGTGCAGACCCATCTTTATGGTTCTAAATTGGGGGTATCTTATGACAGGAAGATTTTGTTGAGGGCTTCTACTATAGGCAAAATAAGCTTGTTTGTGAAATAGTTGAACCATTTAGTCTGTTTTATAAGAGAGAGAGAAAGCCACAGGATACAAGTTGAAGCTCAAATGTGCTATTTTTTTTATAATGCATTCAAGATTATTCAGTACAGTACTGTATTCACTCAGGTACCATGCCAATTTTTTTTTTAATTTGAGAGGAGAAAGGGTGCATCAGAGGCAGGTATGCATTTTTCAAAAAGTTTTAAAACTTGAATAATGCTTTTTTCAATACTTGATTCTAACTGGAAATTTTGAACTAAGTTCAGCAGAAAAACCTATTGTAATGGAAACAATCCAAAATCAGTTGAATTCAGGTTAAATTGATGTCTAAATTTAAATTTGGGTTTTCGTATTTTTCAAATACAGTACTGTACTGTACTTTATTGCAGTTTTAGAGTCCCTGAAAAGTGGGTTTCATGTCTCACTTAGGGATACACATGTACTGTATCAAAATTGTCAACTGCAAAAACCTGGCTGTGTGTCTCACTTGAGGACATGTGGTACTTGAGTAAATACAGTATTACGGGATAAGTAAGATTTTTGCACATATTGGGTTGAGTGGAAGAGCAGAGCTGTTCCTTTTAGTCATACATCAACCTTTCAATGATATCACAAAATTCCAAGGTCTGATGAAGTGTTTTTAAATATTTTAGAAGAGGCTCTCCCAGTTATGGAGATGCCCTTCTCTGTTGAGGTCATTCAAATAATACCACCCAATGACATGTGAATTCAGAAATAATCAAAAGTTTTATTAGGACTCGTACCCGTACACGGAAAATCTTTAATGGATTACTATAAGGATTTTCTTCCGGAGTTAAAGAAACTAAAACCGGGTAAAAAGTAAACGTCGGGATTTTCTCCCAAACAATCAAGAACAAAATTGAGGAACATTTGTATGATGGAACTTTGTGGCTCTAAATCGAGGTTTCACTGTAGTTTGTTTTTATTTTTTCAAAATATCTCTTGTGGAATTTGTGGGAATGCATTAAGATCAGTTTGGATGATGACAAAACGATTGAAGAGAATGCTTGAAATCATTTGATAAAACATTACTGGTTGATTTTTGGGAGAGACAGAAATCGAGGTAAATTGTTCTTCATTATTTTGGCAAGAAGAAAAAGGACATGCAGAACATTTTGAACATCATATTTCGCGAGGAGAAACAAAGGGAGAGAAGCCGGAAAATCTGAGAAAAATCGTTATCACTTGCTCTTTTTCCGCGGATTCAAAGATTTAATTTAAAAAAGCATGAAATGAGATTGTCAAAGAAAAATGGGGTGAACAGTTTTTGTGAGTGTCAAGTGATTGAAAATGAACCCGTTTTTCTCTCTCTCTCTCCTTTTCGTTCCCAGCTCCATGTTGAAGCACAGAAGAACCCACACGGGCGAGCGGAAATACCCGTGCCCCGTGTGCAACAAGGCCTTTTCCTCGTGGGACAATCGCTACTCGCACATGTTCATCCACGGCGACAAGAAACCCTTCGAGTGCGCCATTTGCAGCCAGGGTTTCCCCAGGAAACACCACATTCTCACGCACTTGAAAACGTCGCACCCGGCCGAAGCGAGTCCCGGCAACATTGAAAGCCTCATCAAGAAGAACCAGCCCAACATTCCAGGGACAACCATCGACTATGGCAAAGTGGATGATATGGACCATCATCCTCCTCATCACCATCACCACCAACAGCAACAACAGCAGCAGCAGCATCATCAGGCGAAATTGCAAATGCCGATGGTGCATTCCGGGCATACGCTCATTATGAAGGATGATCGACACGGGTACCAGACTGTGGACGGTCAGACGTATGTTGTAATGACGGCCAAGGCTGAAGATGTTGGTGAGTCTGATTCAGAGTAGAGTTGAAAACTCTTCAAGTCAAGTTCAACAGGACCAGCCACAAAAAATAAAACGGGATTTGAGTTGAGGAAACTGCCNGTTGTAATGACGGCCAAGGCTGAAGATGTTGGTGAGTCTGATTCAGAGTAGAGTTGAAAACTCTTCAAGTCAAGTTCAACAGGACCAGCCACAAAAAATAAAACGGGATTTGAGTTGAGGAAACTGCCGTTTTTGCCTTGAAAAAAAAAATTTGAAGGAAGTTTAAATTTTTAACCCTTTTTTTGGCCAAAAGCTGCCTTGTTGAGAAACTGATATGCTCATCATTATTCTTTTTCCGTCACTTATGGAGTTCTGAATACAGTTGAATTCGAATTCTAAGGGACCAGCACGAAAAAAATTAACGTTTTTTTTAATGGTCCCCGTGGAATTTTTTCAAGAAGTTGTGAGTTAGGGAAGCTATCATTTTTTTTGCCTCGAAAAAATAGGTAAAATTAAAGGAAGTTTTCATTAGGGATCTTTTTTTTATAAAAACTGCCTTGTAGAGCAACTGATTTGATCATCTTAATCCGTTTTTCTTCACTATTGAATACAGCTTAAGATCTTCAAGTTGAATTTAATTGTAATGACGGCCAAGGCTGAAGATGTTGGTGAGTCTGATTCAGAGTAGAGTTGAAAACTCTTCAAGTCAAGTTCAACAGGACCAGCCACAAAAAATAAAACGGGATTTGAGTTGAGGAAACTGCCATTTTTGCCTTGAAAAAAAAATTTGAAGGAAGTTTAAATTTTTAACCCTTTTTTTTTTTTTTGGCCCAAAGCTGCCTTGTTGAGAAATTTGATATGCTCATCATTATTCGTTTTCCGCCACTTAAGGAGTGTTTAATTCAGTTGAATTCAAATTCTAAGGGATCAGCATGAAAAAAAATTACCTTTTTTTAATGGTCCCCTGGAATTTTTTCAAGAAGTTGTGAGTTAGGGAAGCTATCATTTTTTTTGCCTCGAAAAAATAGGTATAATTAAAGGAAGTTTTCATTAGGGATCTTTTTTTTATAAAAACTGCCTTGTAGAGCAACTGATTTGATCATCTTAATCCGTTTTTCTTCACTATTGAATACAGCTTAAGATCTTCAAGTTGAATTTAACGGACCAACAACAAATTTAACTTGAGGAAACATCCATTTTCGACTCAGAAAAATAATTCAAGGAAGTTGAAATTGCTGATCTTTTTTTTGGCTAAAGAACTGATTTGATCATCATCAACCGTTTTACGTTACTTTTGATAACAGCTGAAAGCTCTTGAATTTGATTCCAAGTGACTAGAAAAAATTATTTAATGCGGGTTTAAAGTAGGGAAACCGCCATTTTTGCCTCGAAAAGAAGAATTACAGGAAGTAGAAATCCTTTTTTGTTTTTGGCCCAAAACTGCCTTGTGAAGAAGTTAACAGGATGCTGAACTTGGAAGCAAAGGTGTCAATTTGCCCAAAGATTCTTTCACTTCCTCCCAAAAAATCGTCAGATTCCTTTTTTCTCAAAAGAATTATGGCCAAAATGCCTCCAGGGAATCCGAGTGAATTGGAAAAAAAATGTGGATGTTTGAGTTATCAACATTCACTGTTACGAAGAAATTGAAACTCGTTTTTGTTGAGAATTGCTGAATGCGATTCTCTGCAGAATTAATTTTCTAATCTGTCTTCTGCGTTTTGAAAATATTCTTTCATTATTTTTCTTGTTGTCGTTGTTGAAGCATAGAATTTGCAGGGTTATGATGATAACCGACTTATTAAAAATTTGCCGTTGATGAAAATTCCCCCGGATGATGAAACAAATTTTTAAAATATTTTTTGGATTTTCAGGCTCCCTGGACCACACGATCCTGATGCCGGCAGGCAATCTGCATTCCACGATCAAAACCGAACACGGTGCCGAGATCATCTTGTCGTCGACGGGCGGGCCAGGCACAGCCGCCGTCGAGATTCAAACGTCGCCGTTGCCCGACGGCATGGACGGCTCGGGCCAGCAACTCGTCCCGATGCTCATGCCCTCGGGCTCGGGCGAGGACGGAGAAACAGCCGCGCAGTTTCTATTGATTCCTGTGAGCTAACTTTGTGCGCCCCCATTTTTTGTCTTTTTTTTTTGAAAGTCTTGTCTTCGACGTTTTAAAAAGAAAATGAGGAGATTAGTTCAGCTCAAGAAAGAAAAAAGAGAGAAAGAGGATAAACGAGGCTACAAAAGGCATGTTATGCGTGACGTAATGATGTGGTTGGTATGTCGAGGAGAAGGTGGTTCGTTTTTTTTTTTTTTTTTTTTGTGTGGAAGAAGCTTGGCTTGTTGTGATCTTTCCACTTTGTCTGAGGAATTTTTGTTTTTTCTCCTGTTGGAGCAGTATTATTATGGATGTTTTTGTCTTTTCTGCGTTCGCGAATTTTTTCGAATCTTTCTCTTTGGTTTTTTCAAGATGGCTCCTTGGTGTTAATCATTTTGTTGCTTTTCTCGTCGCAGAGAGAAAGAATCACTTTATTACGTTACAGTTACGTTTCTTGTTCTTGCCGTTTTTACGCCGATACGAGACGCTAAATTATTCGTAATTCTTTAAAAAATATACAATTTTTAAAAATTCTGTGTCATTTTTGTGGTAGTTGAAAAATACTGTATATTTATCCATGTAAAAGATTAATTCTTTAATCGATTAAAAATTTCGGAACCCAATATCCAAGATTGAATTCAAGTTTTGGCAAAATACTGAAGGCCGAGAATCCAAAATTGAAGAGTGAGAAAAGCAACGTATTGATCTGAGTAGATTTTTTTTAAATTTGTTAATGCTTCAGAAATTAATTCCGCTTTATTTTGAGTAATGCATTTATTATTGAGGATCAATTCCGAATTGGTTAAATTTCGTACCACGTTGTGTTCGAGGTTTCTTGGCGTATTCTTTGATGCAAATGATTTAGCTTCTTAAGTATTTTAGAATTGAAAGAGCGTCTTATATTTGCGTGGATCCGGTTGTTTTTCTGCTAGATTTTCTTCAGAGTGATTTCTTTTTTTAGGGGAGTTGGAATTTTAAATCTTGGACGATGTGTGCGTTTATTTGAAATCTGAATTCAAATGATCACTTCTTGTGAGTGAGGCAAAGAAGACAACTTGTGTGTTACGTTAAAGTAACAAGATCTCGGCCTCTTCTTAATGATGCAAAAATCACGCGTTTCTCCGAAGTGGTGCCTCTTGAAGCGAGGATGTGTTTTCAGAGAAACTTTTGTGGATTTTTTGCAGTCCTGGGCATTCCTGATGTTTTTTTTTTCGTTTGTGTGATTTTTTTTCGCGTTTTCACAAGATAGTTTTTCGGATAGTTGTTTTTCTGTCAAGCTTGATAGAAACTGAATGGAGGAAATCTCAGGATGAATGTTTAGGGAGAGACAATTGTGAGTATGAGTGAAGGACGTTCAATTTTACTGTACCTAAAAAACAAAAAAAAAGAAACTGGGAGTGAATGATTTGTTTTTTCCATATTGACGCGCATGTCTATCAAACTCAATAGAATTTGTCGGTTCTTTTTTTCAATGAGATGCTGTTTGAAATAGTTTTTTTTTCATGATTCAGAAAGAGAAAGCTGAATTTCTTTGAAACTTTGTTCTGAATATTTGCAGGAGCTTTTTTGTTTTTTTTTCTGTTTAGTTTGAATATTAATCATGGCGTATAAGAGTGATATTGAGTCGTCGCAAGAGAATGAGGGTGGCCAAGCACAGCAGCAACCGCAGCAGGTTCAGGGACAGCAACCCGCGAATATTGAACCCAGTGACCCGAACTCGGACCAGTTGTCTCAGGTCAGCGATGTGGAGTCTCTGGGGATGGACATTGTGTACGACTTGGACAATGTCAACTTTTCCTTGTTTCTGGCCTCCGATTCCGACGGGTGAGCAGAGAATGCACAAGGATTTTTTATTTTTTATTGCGAAAATAAAGAAGCTGGAGGGTGAAGATATTATTGGTATTTTTGTAATGCTTGCGGTTTGGTACTTGATTTTTTTTTATTTATGGGGGATTGTTTTTGATTGTTGCTATTATGTGCTTGTAATATTTTCTGTGCTTTTCATTTTTTTTGAAACATGCAAACTATTGTAGTGCAGTATTTTGTTGCACCTATTTTTTCAGTGTTGTATGTTTTGTTTGGGGGTTCTTTTGGTGCTTGCTCTTTTGTGTATGTGGTTTTTTTGAAAATCAGCTCCTCCATGTGCCTTTGCTTTGCGGTTTTTTTTTTCATGAACTTTGTGTGTTTTTTTAGATTTGCTCAATTGATGCTTGGCCTTTTTTTGCTGCTGACAATCTCGTATAATTTTGGCAATCCCAGCAAGAGAACAGGAATAAAGTGCAGGGAAAATAAATAACACAAGCAGTCAGCTGGTTTGTGGCCAGGAACATGTATTCTAGGGCACTGTTCCCGTACTTGATGTCTGCAGACTGGTGCCAGTCTGCAGAAAATTTTTTGCTGGTCTGCAGGAAATTGTCAGCATAATGAATTTATTGAAAGTTGGTGGAAGTCTGTTGTCTTGACCTGCAATATTGGAAGTAGAATGGCAGTTGAATTATCTGATGAAAACAAAAGTTGACTTTTTCTCCAAATACACAAAATTTCACCTGCTGAAATCAGTTTTTAATTTTTCATCCTGAGAAAAACCTTTCTCCAAGCAAACCTTTTTTATTGTTTGATGACATTCTTGAATGCATTTTTCTTGTATCTACCTGCCTGATAACGTTTAAGCAAAGCTTTGACAAGTCTGCAGAAAATGTATGAAACTTATACAGTCCACAGAATATTTTTTGGGAATTTTGCCAGTCTGCAAATAACGTATATATTTTTTCAATTTGCCAGCCTGCAGGCCCAGAAAGGTTGGAGAACACTGTTCTAGGGGACACCTTGAATGCCATAATTCATCAAGTAAAACACTCGTAGGTTTTTCAATTTAAAATTCTGATTGAATTGTATCTCCAAGTGTGACCCACGTCCTACTTCGAGTGTCTTGACACTGCATTCATGTTTTTCGGGCAGAAGAATAAAAAAAGAATTCGCCTTCAGCAGTTATTCTTTATCCCGAGATTCTACCGTAATTCTTTTATTTTTGTATGGCCTGTACACTTGCTCTTGGATTTGGTTTTGTTGGTGCATTTTCTTTGTCGACTTGAGGGAATTCCTCGTGGATTGTTCGCTAAAAATATCAATACCGGTATTTTCGTTTTGTTGATTTACAGCGAATTTGCTGGCAGATCTCCGAGTCATCCTTCATTGTCGAGGAACAACAGCCAATCTTCTATTTCGGGGTCTCTTCGACACGTTGCTGTGAGTACGGTTACGGAGTACTTTTCTTTGAGTGACGATGCTTTGGAGCAACCAATGTCGAATTGAATGTTGAAAACCATCGTTTTCTGCTTTTATCCGATGTTGAGCGAATCGAGGATGATCGAGGCACACGCAGCATATTTTTCGAGAATCAAACACTTTTTTTTTTTTTCGAAAGACCCGAAAACAAGAATTCTGGAAGATTTTGGAAGAATGTAAACACAAATTCAGATGCATCAAATTTGCATTGCATGGGATGTTCAGAAATGCATTTTTGATCTTGGTTTGTCAACAATAAGTACTTCAATTACCCATCATCACTGTATTGTTAAATTTTCTTCCCAGATGATCATTTAAAAATGTTTTTTGTCGTTAATTAATTGCAGTGCTTCCTTAATTAAATGCCAAGTGAAACAAAACGAAGTAACAGGCGAAAATTGACTGGTAAAATTTTATTCTGAATGAGTCACCAGGAGGATGAAGCACAAAGACCTAACTTTGGTGATTTTTGCAAAGAAAGTGGAGTTGAGAAAGAAAATGGCCTAAACCACAATCCCACCACTTTGTTGATTAGATTATTATTTTCCTTGAATAAGAATTTTCATCAAATTTTCTAAGGTGTTTAAGTGGTTTAATTTCTGCAGTATAAAAAGATTGGTTGATGCATCACCAGAGCACCTTCTTTTCTTATGCTCAGCATTCCACAGCTACAGAAATGATCTTCAAAAGGATTTGGGACTCCTTAAATTCAATCAAAAGACTATTTCCAGAATCTTGGAGGTCTAAGATAATCTGTTAACCTTATATGATTTCTCATCAAAGATTCTCTCCAAATTGTTTGATCAACTAAACCTTATCTGCAAGCAGGTTGAACACTTTGTGCTTTAATTTTGGTTAATTAATCGCTTTATGCTGCAATTCTTATTAGTGATATTTTGTTTTTGTGATCAAGGAAAGGAAGAAGGTGTACGTATTTACATCAGTTGTGCAATTGTACATTTTGGGATGTTTATTTTTTAAATATCCATGTACAGCTTGTTCCTCTGTTCTCCATTCTGATGTGAAGAATGTGTTTGGATGAATGTGGGTGGGAAGGGGAGGGAGTTTGGATGTGGGAACATTGCTTGAACCTTGTGAATGCTGAAAAGCATAAATATAAAGCTTGCTGTTCAATTCAATACTTGGATTAAAATTCAAACCAAATATATTTTAATGCTTCTATTCAGTATATGAAAGAAAAGCTTTTTTCTGTCAATATGATTCCCTAATTTTGCATCATGTTAAAAAAATTATTGAATTTTCACTGCGTATTGATGTGAACCGTTGTAAGGATGATAGGCGCGACACCTACGCGCAGTCGCGGGAAAATCCCCTCGGGAATCCGTGTCTGAACTCGTTTTCCGCCAACGGCCCTCGTGATGAATCATGGCGTCTGTTCGCGCTCAAACTGGCTCCAGTTCGTATGAGTGATAAAAAATGAATCAGTCGTATGCAGCACTACAATATCAACTGTTCATCACAGGAAAAAAAGTTTAAAAAAAATATTTGAAATGTAGTTCATAAATCAGCAGAAGTGAGAGAAACGTTTGGGGAATTTCGCGACGCCTCGTAAAGAATGTCCGGGATTTACGCGGAATGCGAGCAAGCAGGAACTCGCAAACGAGGGGCTCGACTGTAAATCTCGCGATCGCGACTGTCAACTTCCTAGTATGAAAAGCAAAAACTCACTTTACAGTATTTATATAATTTTATCCCTGGAAAGTCCTGTACTGTACAGTACTTCACTGTACTTCATATCTTTTCTTTCTTTGTGTGTGTGACGCGATGGCGAATATAATCCGTTCCCCAATGGATTCCTTTGTTTTCCTGCTGCGGAATTAGGCCTAACGATTTCGTGTTTCTGCCTGCATGAATCGATAGGTGAGTGGAAAGGGTGTTCAAGTGGAAATCATTAAAAAAATAAATAAATAAAAATTTGTGATTTTGACTTTGTGGGGTTGGAAGACGACTTTTTGGGCAAATTTTTATTTTTTTGTGCATGAGGAAATCCGTCGTAAAAAATTCGGATGCGGCTGGCGGTTAATTTAATGTCTTCAATTGTTTTCAAATGCTTGGATTTTTAATTTTAAAAATATTTGAAAATTTACAACACAAGTTTATCAACGTCGTGCATTTTTCCCTGAGCTATCTTGTGTGTCTTTCTGGTGAACATGAAAAAAAATAAAAGGTGATTTTTAGGTAAACTTGATTTTAATCAACGTTTTTATTCATCCAAGAGACGAAAATTTTCTCTCTCAAGATTTTAAATTTCGAAGGAAGGATTTCTATCAATAGTTTCTGTGAATATCTCATTGGACATAGAATAGATATACAGTACTTGTAACAAAATCATTAGTAAGAAATTCAAATCTGAAAAAATTGTTGAAAAATAACTCTTGTCGCAAGGATTTACTTCCGGTGAGTTGGGCAGAAGAGGAAGTTATCTCATTGCTTTTTCAAAAATATATTTCGTCTGTTTGCCACCGGATGTAAAATAGCTTTGATGAATGAAAAAAAAATTCTGAAGCAGTTTTTCAACCTTCAGAATAAATGTTTGAGCAAGTCATTCAAGTGAACAAAATACAAATTGGTTGTGATGCAATTTCTGCAAATAGTTCCATCACGAAAAGGCTCCACCTCATAGATTTGAATTTGAAATTTAACAAAGCATTGAAAATAGCTAAAAAAAATGTATTAATTCTGCTGTAAATTTTACTGCAGAATTAATGATGAAAATATTTTCTTTTGAAATAGATTAGTAAGTTGTCATCCTAAAAAAGTTTGAGTATGTCCTGCAACACATTAATAGAACAGGTGGTGCCTTGCAATTCAACCCTAATCCATTGCCAGACTAGGGTCAAATTGCAAAGTGTTCAAATTCTGAAGCACTGTTAATGTGAGAAATACTAGCCCAAAGATGCAAAGAAAAGGCCAAAGCAGGTCAAATTCTGGGGCAGAGGTTGAATTGCAAGTCCAATTCCATGCAAATTTTACCATCAAATTGCAAGACAGTCAAATTGCAAAGTACCACCTGTACCCCATTCTTCTTGTGGTTTTTCCCTGATGTACTTTTGCAAATACTGTTGGTAACAGTCTTGCTCAAAAGACAAAATCTGTGTTGTGTCTGGTCACTGGTCATTTGCCTTTTGTCCATCCTGGTTTCTATTATGTTCATGAGTGGATGGTCAAGCACCTTTCTTGCACAAGCTCCAATACTAGGAATGAGTTCCCAAATACTCCCTCAAGCATTCCTAGGTGGTCTGGTCTTAATTGTGTCCATTGTGTATGGGAAATGTAATACAGGTGGTACCTCACAATTTGACCATCCCAGAATTTGACGTTCAAATTGGCAGGGAGGCTGACTTGCAATTTGACCTCTGCCCCAGAATTCAACCTGCTTTGTCCACTTTTTTGTTGCATTTTTGTGCTGATACTGTATTTCTCAATGTAACAAAGTGTCTTGCTATTTGACTGCTTTGCAATTTGACACTTTTCTTGCCCTGGGTCCAATTGCAAATTTGATTAGGGTCAAATTGTGAGGTGCCACCTGTATTTGCACTCACTAAAAGATAAGTCTTCTCATTTTACATCACCCTAACCATAAGAAGTAATACTTCTTGACTATCAAGTTTTTCCTAATGGATAATGTCAGAGCCAAATAAATTGCTCAGCAAAGAAGATGTTCAGCATGTTTGTATTCATTTTGATCAAGTCTGCAACTTGGAATAACAAAGTATTTCAAAAAATTTTTATTTGATTGATTCAAAAGGTGAATAACGTAAACTTGGAAGCCTCAAATGATCATTTTCCCCAAATACAGCAAAGAAATATAAATTTCAGTTGGCAGGAGTACTTGACAGTACCATTAATGTATTAATTCTTTCTATGCACTCTGTTCTCTGTGAAGCAGTGTCAATTATTTGAAGTGGAAATTGGTGGCAACCCAAGTTTGTTATGCTGAAAATCTGCTTTATTAAATTTTATGCAATTGAATATGCATGCATTTGAAATAAAAAATATTTTTGAAATTTCCTAGGAACAAAAGGAGATAACCTTCATTTTTTCAGATTTCTGAATAATCGAAATTACTATCAAAAGAAATTGCGCTCATTCCTAGAAAGGCTTTGTGAAGTAATAGACAGATTTGTACAAATTTTTTGGTCTGCCATTTTAAGAATTGAATTGATGTGAATAATTTTCCCAAAAAATATTAAATGACTGTCTTTCCTATAAATCAATAGATTTTTTTCTTAAAAAAACAAATTTCACACAGGAATTGACATGATGGAACCTGAGTTGAAGAAAATTTTTTTTGTCTAAAGACAGCATGGAGAATAAATTCTTGCCTCATTCCGATTTTTAAAAATTTCAAAAATTTGATCGATTCTCTGATTATTTATTCACTTACTCATACAGAGAAAAAGTCATGAAAAAAATGAATCCCGGAAACGAACTGTTGATTTTATGGAAATTTCAATGTTCCCATTTTTGGCGTGATGAAACAATTTCTTTCCGCATTCGCAAATCAAAAGAAATGGCGGAAAGTATTTGGCAGAACTGAATTTTTGGCCATTGGAAAAATGTCAGAACCCGTACAGAAATCTTGAATAAAAAGCCCCCATTTGAAATTTTTTTTTTCAAATGAAAATTTCAGTTTCATCATTCCCATTTGCAAATCAAAAGAAATGGCAAAAAGTATTTGGCAGAACTGCATTTTTGGCTGTTGAAAAAAGGTCAAACCGTGCGCTAAAAAACTTCCATGAAACCCTGTCTTTTTTAGTTTTAAAATGCCAACAAAATTATAATTTCATTATCTGCATTCAAAAATTAAAGAAAATGGCGGCAAGTATTTTGCTGAACAGCATTTTTGCTATTTAATGGAAAAAATTTCGGAACCCTTACAGAAACCTTGAATATTATAAAAGCCCCAATTTAATTATTTTGAAAATAAAAATTGCAATTTCATCATTTGTATTCGAAAATCCAAAAAAAAGGCAGAACGTATTTGGCGAAACTGAATTTTTTAGTCGTTGTTGATAAATGTTAGACCGTGTGCAGAAAAACTCCCATCAAACCCTGCTTTATTTAGTTATGAAATGACAACACAATTAGAATTTCATTTTCCGCATTCGGAAATGCAAGAAAATGGCGGAAAGTATTTGGCAGAACTACATTTTTGCTAATTAATAAAAAATTTCAAAACCCAAAACAGAAACCTTGAATATTTAAAAAGCCCTCGTTTAATTGTTTTTGAAATTAAAATTGCAATTTCATCACCCGCATTTGAAAATCCAAGAAAATGGCCGAACGAATTTGGCGAAACTGAATTTTCCATTGTGCAGAAAAGCTCCCATCAAACCCTGGTTTATTTAGTTTTAAAATTTCAACAAAATTAGAATTTCATTATTCACATTCGAAAATTCAAGAAAATGGCGGAAAGTATTTGGCTAAACTGGATTTTTTGGTTGTTGAAAATTGTTAAACCTCTCCCCCCTTTGTGCAAAAAACTTGAATGAATTCAGTTTTTAAATCTAAAAAAAGAAAAATGTGAAAACTTTCAGCTCGTCGTAATGGTCTTGAATCACACTTCACTGAAATGAGGTCTATCCATTCAAACGCTGAGTAAACCGTTGCGTCATTTTAGAATTGTAAGAAGAAAGAAAAAAAAAAAAAAGAAACGATAACATCGCAGGCCTCGACTTGCACAAAGGTAAAGTGACTCGTTTGGAAATGGTTCAGTGACTTCCTGTCCGTTGGCGGGGATGGTTGACGGTTTTTTCCTCTCCCTACTTGTTTACCTGAGAGAAAAAAAACTGGTTACTTATTAATTTGTGCGTTTTTAAATACTTCAAATGTGGTATCGAATTTCATTGTGATTAATCTGTTTTTTTGTGTGTGTCTCGGGTTTTCGAGAGTTTCTCATTTTTTTCTCGGTATTTTTATTTTCGATTTTTGTAGGAGGTGTCTGAGAATTTTTTGAGCAGTGAGAAAAATATTTACTGTATATTGAAAAAAAATGAAAAATTTTATGATTCTCTCTTGGGTAATTTTCACGTCATCGAGTGGTTTGTTGCCTTATTTGTTTATTTATTTATTAATTTAATATGAAGAAGAAAACAATGTTATATTCGTTGATTTGAGAATTTTTTCCTCTCTCCGTTTCAGTGATTAAATCAACCCGTTTTTTTTTGTGTGAATCGGTTTTTCGAGTATTTCGAATTTTTTCATGGGTATTTGAATATTTATTTTATTTTATTTCCTAGGAGGTGATAAGAGAAATATTTATAATTGAAAACGATGAAAATTTGATTATTCTCTCTTGCATAATTTTTAAGTCATGGAGTGGTTTTCTTCCTTATTTATTTATTTATTCATTCGTTTAATATGAAGGAAAAAAAATTTATATTCATTGATTTGAGAATTTTTCCTCTCTCCGTTTCAGTGATTACATCAACCCGTTTTTTGTGTGTAACGGTTTTTCGAGGATTTATAATTTTTTTCCTTGGTATTTAAATATTTTATTTATTTATTTTGTAGGTGGTGTCTGAGAAATTATATTTATACGCTATGAAGAGATGGAAAGTTTTATGATGAATTCCGGCTAGATATCCGCGCCATCTAGTGGATTATTTCCTAAACGCGTTTATTAATTTTAATTTAACTGTCTTGATCTTTATTTTCTGGGTTTTTCCGTTGAGAATATTTTTTTCCATTTGCCGTGGAAATTTAAAATTTTCCATTGCGTGCCCCGAGATGTGGACGAAATGTGTGCTTGGGCCTTGTCCGTATGTCGGAACTTCGGAATGTGTTGGATCACGTTTTATCCATATAGAACATGTTCGATTATTTTCCTTTTTTTAATTGAAAGAGTCTCGAAACATTGATGGAAAAACTATGAAAAAAAGAATCACGAAATTAGCCAGTTTTGGATTATGTAAAATGAATGTACAGTATTTGTAATGAAATTCATTTTTAATTTCTCATATTTCTGTCATTACAAAAAAACTAAAATTTGTTGGAGACATTAAAATAATGAAAAATGAAATTTTCTCATTTATCGTCAATTGTCTGTATCCTGACTTCCTGAGGCATTGTCCATAACTCTAGATTCATCCTGGGGTAATTCGTGTTTCTTGTGCGTCGTGTCCTCAAGTCGAGTCGTCCATATGTCGGGGCCCCTCCGTGTGATTCCTCATCGAATTTGTGTGTGTTCCTCAATCACCTGTTTGTAGCGGATTATCACGAGAAAAAAAAAATTACTTCGCAATTTGAAGCGGTATTTGAAAAAAAATGCCTTTGTGAAATTTCCAATGGATTTTAGTTCGTTGCGCAAACTTGAAATCACTATAAATTTCTCGTGTCGATTTAGGATTTTTCCCCGATTTTTCATTTTTTTTTTAATTCGAGGTTCTTTTGTCTATGGTTAGATGTCGCTGGTAAAATTTCGTTTGACTCGAAAGAAAAAAATTCTCGGAAAAGAAGAAGGACGAATGTCTATCGCATTTTTTCCTCTGCTTCAAGGAATTATTATTGCAAATTTTTACATATGATTCACGCACTTCTGCGTATATTTTGTTTTTCATTATCATTATTATTGATCCGACGTTAAAATTCTTTGACGCCTTCCAGTGAAGTGAATCAAATTGTCACCGGTGAAATGTTTTTTTTTCTCCGCAGAAGTTCGGAGAAGAGAAACGCGATAAATTTTGAATGCGTTTAAATGTTTTTTGCGTGCAAAATAATAATTCTGATGATACATCAGAGAACCGCGTCTTCGTGACCTGTGAATAAAAATAAAGCAGAAGAAATGGAAATTTTCTCGCCGTTTTTTCAAAAGAACAAAAGTATAAAACTGAGCATTTAACAGCAAATTTTTGGAAATTCTGCAGAATTTCGTTACAACGAATTAATGGTTATACAGTACAACGAAGTCGTTTTTCGGGCAGAGATCCAAATCGATTCACAAGGAATTTATCGTTATAACGAAGCTTTTTTCGCCGATCCCAATTCCTTGTAAGGAGATTTTACTATAATTTGTAAGAATGCTGCAATTATAGGC
>CAJPEX010001685.1:0-25704 GCA_905338405.1 Notodromas monacha
GTGCTCACCCAGTGACCTAGCTGGGGCACCCAACCATTAAATTCGGAGTTATTCGACTGTTAGCTTACAATTGTGCATAGCCTCTCATTCTAGGCACAACAGTTAATCAACACCATGAACTTCTGCTTGTCTGGAACATGAATTCCTAACTTTGGTGCTTTTTTGTTTCAAACACATAATGTGTCGGTCATGAGCATGAAGCCCTCTGATTTTACTTAAATTCCAGATTTTCCACAGAAATATAAAAAATGAACTCAAGAAGCTGAACCAAATTAGTCCGAGAACCAGAACTGATATATCAGCTAATGAAATATTCGTTGAACAAGGGCTGGATTCCGGAGATTCCATGAAAGCACTTCATCCAACGCATCCTGTTATTAGACAAGTAATAGATGTGTGATACTCAGGGGTGAGACAATGAATCACTGGAGGGATTCATGTGTTGAAGCTGAAAGTCGGATGAAGATTGGTGGATTAAAAATATACGAACCCTAATAGATTTTACGAACTTTAAACATTTTGCGAACATTCAGAAATTAGTTTTTTTAAAGGTGCATCTTCCGTGAAAGGAAATTAAAATGGATACATGTTTTTCGGTATCAACTTCAAAAACCCGTAAACTGAAGATTACCTCCTGGAAGCTTAGAAAAATTTTAACTTCGATATGAAAAGCACCAACAATTGCGTCAGACAGATGATGGACCAAAAAAATAAAATGTCAATCACTTGCTTCATTCATGAGTTTTACCTGAATGTAACTGCTCTGGGAGAGGCAAACATTGCGCAACTTTCCGAGAAAATAAACACGGCAAAATTACACAGAGGAAGCAATTTCTATCTTATTGCAGCTTGTGTTGCGGTATATTTATTTACTATTATCAAAGATGGAATACCCTAAGAAGAAAATTTCCAGATCTGGAGCCAATTCAAATATTTTTTGCACCAATTTTTCGACTCGTGAAAGAATGTCGGACTTCTTTCCCCTCCACCGTTGATCAAGGAGGGTTCTTTTTTCTTAGTCCCGAAAGATTTGGATATTCCGAGCAAGGATACTTGTATAGGCAAGAAAAATACCAATGAAACACGGAAGTATAGTACAGTGCATTTGTATATAGTATGAGAACTCGGCGAGGGAAGCGTAACACGAACAAGTTTTCACCCAGGCTGTCAGATGACTCAGCATTTTCAACAAAGGCGTATTTTTCCCGTCTACCCGTAAAAAATCGAGCTCACTTCAGTTCAGACACTAACAAACACACAAGCCAGGCCGAGGAAAGCTTTATTCATGAACCAGCATGGGCATATGTAATTTATTCGAGCTTGATTGGAGAGCATGACCCACTTTTATGTCGTTGAATCTGTTGTCAGTATTCTTATCCAAGTGTGTTAACTGACACATTTCAGAGCTCCCTGTGAATTGAAAATCTGATGGATGGGTGATAATCTAGCCGCTGTTGGGAAGATGTATGCAGCATGAGCAATTTTGATCCTGTCAATGATTATGGGGACTGGCAACAGCCGGTAAAAGCAAAAAAAATAATTCGTCAATGGATGTGGTTCAATGAGTGGCTGGCAAGCAAAAAAAGGACATATACTGTACTCTGTGTATATGCTGAATGCGCGTAAATCTTTGCTTGAATATCATTAAAGTGTGCATGGAAAACTCGTTTTAAACTTCATTTGATTAACAGATTTGAAATCCTCTTACCAGGCGTACAGGCTTAGCCTTGCATGGGATGCCTTGTGCATGTATAAGCGAAGCATTAATCCCGTTCCCGTTACAGGGCTTCACAAATCGGCCATCTTGTGAGAAGCAACGACTGATCATTATGTCAAAGAGTCGGAGCACTAGGCTGAGAGGACGATGAAAAGGACTTCTGCTTCTTCGTGTTCCCCATATAACCCACGGGCCACGGCTACAGTTAGATACAAAACTTATGACTACCAAAAGCAATGTCTGAATTCTTCCTTATAATCATCAGTTGAACTGTTCAGGCATGAATATATGATGTGGTGAAATGATAAGTCAAGGAAAAGTAGAGTTTTACAGAAAGAAATTTATACATGCAGTCAGTTGGGTTGCGGCCGGGATTTTCACCCAAGAAGATGATTTATTTTCAACTTTGTACTAGTTTCAAGTGGAATTCAACTTTCAGTTTGATTTGCTTTGGACTTTGAGGTTTTAAGACTTCAAACGTTGAGATTTTCTTGAGCTTTGCGTTGAGATGTTGTCGAGGATCAAATGTGTTGTCATCTGCGGAAACTTGGTCCTTTTAAGGGTTTTGACTTCCTGTTGGGATGTGGGAACCAAAGGTTCCATTCCCCCCTTTTGCTGGCAATGCTGATTCCATTACCACAGAATCCGGCAGATGTTTTGGTCGAAGGGGTGAGCCAAATCACTGGGCCAAGGAATCAATGACAGACTTTGGCAAAAGCCGAGCTAGTTGCCAAGGTCAGCCTTTTGCAGTTCATCAGTTGTGCTGATCTTTCCTTTCATGGTGGCGTGTTTGGAAGGTTTTAGCTGTTTGTTTCAGCTCTGTATAATAAGTTTGTAAGCCATCAATTTTGCTCAAAGGAGAACTCAGGTCCTTCTTTTTGCAACAATTTTAATCCTTTGGGAGGTGTTGTCTGACAAAATACTTGACACTTTGTTTCCAGTTTTCTCTTGTAGCTAATTTCTTCTCAAAAATAATAAAATCATGTGAACAAGACTTTCCCATGCCTGCAGTTTCTCCTTGTTTTGGTTCGACAATTTTCCTCGCTACCCGACATTAATGTGCATGACCCATTTCACTACAACAGCACAAATTGCTGCTCCTTCCTGTTGACAGTTACAAACAGTAATTGCTGTTCCTTGAATTTGGCTCTCTATTCTTGAATATATTCTGAGCTAGTTTCTGAGACATGTATCCTGGTCCCAAGACCTGTATACGCATCCCCAAATATGGAATCATGCCATGATCTCGATATCCACAAAACTATATATATTTGTATATATATATATATATATATATATATATATATATTACCTGAAACTCATCAGAAGAATCTTACCTGAGAATCAGACCTGACTCTCACGATTATTCTCAAGAAGACTTGCAATATTTTAGCAAGACTTCTTTAATTCTAAAACCATTGTCTTGACTCTGCTTGTGTGTGTGAATTGAATATACAAGTGTGATCTAACTAAACCAAAGAAATATATATTGTGTATTCATATTTTTTAATCAAGTATTTTATTCATTTATTTTATGCGACCAACAAGAATATTTGAGCAAGCAAGTTAAGATAACAGAGGAAAGAAACATGAGGCATAGATTGCCCCAATTGTAGGGAATATGACTTTTCCTTCTAAAGGAAACGGCATTCCTGTCTTCAGGGGAGCCAAGGACTTCTTGAAAGTTTGTTAGTCAGCCCCTCCCCCTCTTTTCCTGACAAATGAAATCAAAGAACTGTATGCCTTCTGCAGTCCTTCTATTCACTGTCTTCTGTGGTTGGTGTAGTGAGATAATGACTTGATAACAGGAAAAATAGCAGACTTTAATTATTCAACAGCGCAAAATATTTCAGCAAAAAACCCCTGAAATGGGGTCATCAAAATCTCCCTTCTTGTACAGGCTTGAGATGTGCAGTGACAAAACAGGAGGCTCTTATAGGAGCTTGAAAAATTAGCGCACCTTCCTTTCCTACTTTTGTTCTCTTCTTTGATGCCCGCCTACAAGTATAAAAAAAAAACAATAACTAAACCAGAATTGCCCAAGCACTGCATTTTTCCTAATTTTTGCCAAGGCTTGGAAAATTTGTGCTACCAAATAAAAACTGCCCAAAGAGCCTCTGTCTCTCAGCAGCATCCCTTCCTGTTCTCCTTGGCCAGAACCTGATGTAAAAATGAAAAGCAAGAAGAAGAAAACACAAGAATACAAACCTGGAGACACATAAATCAAATCCTAGTATACCTCCAGAAATACATGTGTTTTCTTCCGCAAATGCATCTTGGTCCTTGAGATGAGGAAACAATTTGCGCTTGGACCATGTCCTTGTTTAATCTGCACATCGGATCACATTTTTCGAAATACTTCAAAGGTCAATCGTTCAATTGGTTTTCCAGTTTATCAAAAATTTAAGGGATAATTCTCCTAAAAGATTGAATTTAGATGAATCTCAACTCTGAAATGCAGAAAAAAGGATGCAGAAGAAAAACCACATAAGATCTGATCTTTTGACATCAATGAGAAGGAGCAAAATAAGCAGAGAATAAGTAAATCTTGCTGTACAGTACTGTGAAAAAAATAATGAAAAACTTTAGGAAAATAGGCGCAAAAGTAATCAAAGGTTTGATTAAGAATTTGAGTGAATTCGTAATAAAAATTTATTTTGAATTTTGTGCATGTAAAATAGCTTAATTTTTCAAATAACAGGATAATTTTGAAAATCCGTGTTACAGCTGTCAGAAAAGTGTCCGTATTTCGAAACCTTGCCCGATGGATGTTGGGGCAGTTTGTCTCACTGCAGAGGCTATTGACTCAAGATTTCGACTCACTTTCAAATACGGTTGTCAATCTCACATACACCAACAACCTTTGAGATCATACTCGCAAATACAGGGTTAAAATATGTATGTTATAGATGCACGAGTATGCAGTATAAAGTCGCGTTCAGCTCATATAAAAATGAAAATCATCATGCGTGAATCGCATAATGAAATTTCTTTTAAAAATACTCAAGTCTTTTTTGCCGACTGATATTATTCGATTGACATCGTTTTGACGTTGCAGAATGGCAATTGTTCTCAGTGAAGTGTTTTATTCTCTCGTCCTCAGAAAAAAATGTAACAAGAGATAAAAACTTCCTGTTACATTCTTCCATGAATTTCAACCAAGATGAGGCTTACGTATACCCTTTCCTCATCCTCAGCAAACCCGATTCCACGGCATTTTTGGAATTTGAACTTGTAATATTTCAAAAGAAATAACGTTTTAGCAGCCATTCCACAGAACCATGGAAACAATAAGGATTCCAAATTTATCGCAAAGCGTTCGAATTTCAACTTTACATTTCATTTTGAAAAGCCACACCTGAAGTGGAAGGGAATTAAAAAAGACAGCATAAATCATGAATATACTTCAGAAAAATGCTTTCATAAAACCCAATTGCAACAAGGAAATAAATTACAGCAAACTGCATTCAGAAATATTAAGTTTTTCAAATACAGTGATAGCATAACAATGTTCGATGTTGCACCTTATTTCATTTGTTGCAAAAACAGCTATGCTCGAGTATAAAGAGTTACACGTTTCCGCGTGGACTCCTTTTGGAGAGTTTCCCAATTCTTCTCATGTTCAGTAGTTCCAAAAAGAGGATACGCAGACACCTTCTCAAAGTCATGACAACCAAACTGTACACTCTTTAATTCCAACACTTTTGATGCATGTGTTGAACTTGAAACAGTCCTTGATATATTCAATTAAGTTTTGAAGCTTCCCTAGGACAGCAGCAAATAAGCTGATCCGCGCGGAACCGTGTAACCGCCCAAGGTAGCTGTAAAGAAAACCCTCACGAATTCATTCATTATCGCATTCAACTGATATTATTTTAGTAAAACTCGATGTATTGAATCTCTTTCACCCAAAAATCAGCAATGAATTTCAAATTTTTGCGAATTTCTCGTCTTCAAGTCCATATCGGTGCAGTCATCAGCATCATAAGGTCCCGTTGATTCGTTGATCAGTTCGACGAGTGTATGTTCATTCTGCCGTCAGGAATAGAAAAGTTCAGCGGAATTCGTTTTGTTTTCTTAATTGCGGCGCCATTCCGCATCGGCGAAATTATTTCGCTCCAGAAAAGTGTGCAGTCAATTAATTTAAGCTAACGTCGCATCCCTTCAGTTTCCTTCGGATTACTTCTTGCAAAAATATCTTCTTTTTTTTTAAGTAAAGAGAACAGAGCTTCCAAGGTCAGCTGTAAAAGGCCTGCTTCTAACGGCGAAAGTGACTTCGTTGGTGATCCTTAATTTGTATAAGGAATAAATAACAAAGACTGACGCAATGATGTTCTGTATACAACCGTTTTGTATCCTCAGACAGAACAATACATAGGGTTTGCTTCAACATTAGGATAATTGTACATCCATCTGCGCCTGCTTTTAGCTTTTATTCGACGTAGTGTTCAACTGACGGAAGTTTCTATTATTCAGTCTGGAGTAATTCGAGGGCATCAGCACCAGGCCATGCACCAGGCTGAAATAAAACTACCCAAGACGGTTTGCTTGCATTGTGCTAATCATGCTTGATTTAATTGAGTTCTTGAGAAATTTCATCACTGAAACCAGTCTCAACCCAATCTGAACTTTTCAGCTTTCTAATATGATGTAAAAAAAAAACTAACCTGCATTTAAATACGTAGCTGAACAAACCTTAAGACATTTTTACGTGAGCTATAATCAAGCAAAAACTATTTAGAGCTATAACTTCAATAAAATAAGTAAACTTGATTCAGAAAAAATAGAAACCAATTTCAGGCTGGTCTGGCGTATTGTTGAAATACTGTACAACCAAAGGCTGTGGAAGTTTAAAGCAGTGAGCCAAAATACAAATCTTTAAACAAAATTTCAAATTAAGACTGAAATTGAGAATTGAATCTATAGGAATTGATATTTGCGCATAATAACTTGATGAGTACCTTCCGATCGTGGGGTAAATCACATTAGAGTGACTAAGAAACGCCGAATAATCAATTCAGTTGGACAACGAGATATCGGAATTCTGTCCCATTATTCCTTGTGCCAATAAGGTAGCACAGCCTCATTGATCGGATTGCCGTTTCACTATACAGTATTATATCTGCATTTTGCAGAACGTTTTTGAATGCAATTTTTTAAGAAAAAAACTCGATTTTCAGCCATAGGTCATCGGAGTTCATATCTTACTCCAGGGCAGATTTTTGCAACTTCCAACAAAAATATTAAAGGCAACCTTACTGGCTCAAGCATGAATAGTCATGAAATGAATGAAGTAATGTTTTTTCACTCACACAATCTCCTGAGAAATTGATCCAAGCCTCAGATGATCCTAGCTCGGAAACTTAGACCAGGGATAAAGTCATTGATTAGAAGAATGTGGGTTATACACTGTTCTTAAGCTGAGAATTTTGATATACAGACCAGATACTTGGCATTGGGTGGTTTGAGTCGTCAAGATTCAGCAGCATCCTACAAAGGCAAACTCTGTTTGCCAGTGTTTTTGTAGCATTCATGTGGTGGTTTAATCCTCCGGTAAAGTCGGATTTTTTTTGCAAAATTTTTTGACACCTAGAGTCAAATTTAAAAAATGACATTCAGTGAGTAGATGGCAAAGTTGGAGAAAATCCCAGAGTTTTTTTTTTTTTTTTGCTCTGCACAGAAAATTTTTGCTGAAGAATAAAAAAAGAGATCATCAGGGCAGACTGAAAGAGGCTTTCTTCTCTGCCCTGAATGTGTCTTGGCACCTTTGGAAGAAGTCCTTCATGACCTTCCTAATCTTCTTCCATCTTTGGTGCAGGAAAATTTTGCTACTTTCATCGAAACACTTGCACTGTTACTTGAGAATTAATTTGTGAAACAAGAGATTTAAGCCTCAACGAAAAGCAACATGGAAGAAGATTTAAAGAAAGCTAGCTGAAGGAAATAACCTGAGGTCGAAATTTTTTTTTTATCTTTCCTTTCAGGGGTTCATTCAGGATCTTAACAAAGAAAATTGGAAGGGATTTGAAAGGACACAACATTTTTAAAAAGGGTTTAGTAGTGGTCTCAAGGCAATGCTACTGGTTTGGAGGTCAATCCAGAAAAATTCCAACTTTGGAAAATTCAGCAGTCTGCATTCCCCTGGATTTTGTCTGACTTTGCCTCACACAAGTTGGCTAGGGTTTTGTGACCTCCAGAGAAATGAAAACATAGTAGCATACAGTAAAAGTCCAACTTTGCTGTGGAATGGGAAAAACCCTTTGCTGCAGAAGGGTTAATTGGATGAAAGTTCATTATTGTAGCACCAGATGGTAAACATTGACTTTGAATTTCGACAACTTTCAACTCTGCCTTCATAGTCATCTTTTTGAATCAACTCATACTGATATTCTTAGCAACCTCAGAGAAAATGCAGATGGCAAGAACAACCTTATCAGTAAACAAGATCATGATTATTTTTAATACAATATTTTTTGCCTACTGTATAACCTTCAAGAAAAAACAATGAATCCCTCACCACAGCCCAACAACCTCTACTCATCAACATGTCAAACTGCAAGTACCACAAAAATGGATACAATAAAGGGAGTCAATTTCATTTTGGGCTACAGCAGTGTACCCCTGCCCAATTTCCCCAGACACTTGTCCATCTAAAAAGTTTAAGCCAAAAGAGGCACACTACCCAATAGAGGTCACCACTAGAAAAAGTAAAACATAAGCATTAACAACAATAATTTGAGTTTTAAGGCTAGAAGCCTCTGCCAAACAATGCAAGTGATTATTAAGAAATTAAAAATAATAACTACTATACCTGATAATTACCCAGCACAAGACTAAACAAGTTTAGGTCTGGTGTGTCTCCCTAGGTTTGTAAGTTGAGAGAAACTTCGCCATTAGAGTTTGAAGAGGGTTGAAGAAACTCAGGAATATTGTATATACTATTTTTCAAATTTCAGGTCAGGAATGAATAAAAAGTGTGGAAAGACTGAAAGAAAATTGTATTTGAATACTGATGTGTTAGGAAATGTATTCTGAGAAGAAACCTGTGGAAGAGCCAAGAGATAACGGCTAGAAAGAGCTCGGAAGGCTCCAGCAATTAAGTTTTGAAAACCTGACAGCTCTGAGAGAAGTCTCAGTGTGCTAAAAAAATGACTAGCGACAAGTGGAGTTAGTTTGAATTTTCCATAGTTCTCCTGAGGAATGGTATGTTCCTCTGAATTATAATTCTCTAAAGTTTATCTCAGTTACTTCTCAGGAAAACTTGCAAGCGTTTAGCAAGACATTCTTCTAAATATTTTTCTTGTCTTTATTGTTGATTGGCTAACAAAACTTGCATTGAAATAGATTGTGTATTTGTATTTTGCATGTCTGATATTTATTTTGGCTTTCTAAGGCAACACTATCCAAAGTAAATTACTTTGTGGTCCTGAGATGTGGATGTGATTGGTGCTTGGACCTTCTTACTAAAGTCCTTATGCTGTAGTTGAATGTTGGATCATATATTCCCACTGAACTCAACAGAAAATTCTTCAATTTGCTTTCCAGTTGAGCAAAAATTAGGAATAATTTCCAAATAATTGAATGCATTTTTCTCAATCAAGGTGCAGAAAAAAGCCACACTGAAGTGATCTTTCAGAATCAAAATAAATTTATAAATCAAAGCAAAATACAAATTGCTTTACTATGTCCAGACAATGAAATGAACACCAAAAAGAAGCTAAAGAATTTCTCTTTTCAATTATTAATCAGATAACAGTAAATTTTTAATGAAATTCAAATTCAATTTCTGTGCTTATATTAACTTGATGCGTTTGGAATATGCATGTATTGTAAAAATAGAATTTTCCTGTTGTTTCAAAATGTTTGAAACTTTTTGGTACATTAAGACATGGTGACAATGTTAGTGTGGATTTCTTAAGTTTCTATAGTGTCCCATTGCCAAACTGTCATAATAATTTTGGGATGTTGGGATCCCACTGTGCAGTGATTTTGAAGTTTCTGGACATTCCCATCAATATATCAGTTATTAGTACTGATGGACTCTTTCTACAACAATCTTGTCCACAACATATATTCTCCATACAACGTTTTTTTTTTTTTTTCTCAAAGGTTTCTCTGGTCATTTTGTCTAAGATGAGAGCACCCTGAGTCTGTGGTCTTATGAGTGCATTGGCAGCGACCAGCAGTTCTTCGGAGAGCCTGACCATGAATCCCGCGCTGGATAACGCGGCGGCCAGGCGAGCAAGTGAGTGAGTGACTGAGCCCCATGGCCCGGAGCTGTTCGGATCCGCGCGCTCGCGGGCAAGGCGAAGTCTTCTCACCTGCTCCGCCAACCCGGCGGCGGCGGCGGCAACAGTTCTCAGCCAGTCGGTTCCCCGCTGGCCAGGATGCACGTGGACGCGTGTGCAAGTTCAGTGGTCTTCGAATTTTTAGTTTCCTTCTTATTCTTATGGAGGAGTGGATTTTTAGGTGCGCAGTCTGTGTGTGAAAATCTGCTGTTCGTGACATTGTCCGGAAGGATGATAACTTCGAAGAATTAAAACCCCGTCTGTGATTGTTCATTTACAAATTCCACTTGTGTGTTTTTTTATCCCATGGATTTCCGAATCTGTTGTTGTTCTCTCAGGAGTGAGTGCAGTGTGTCGACAATAGTCTTCTTCCGAATTCTTGAATGGATATTGGAAGAAAAAGTTATTGGAAAGATGGTCTGATTTAGTACCCTACTGGAACCTCTTTCAGTCAAACCCTTTTTAGGAACCAGCAAAAAAATGCAACTCACGGAGGGTTTGAGTCATGGAAACAAGTATTTTTTGGGGAAGGAAAAGAAGAATTTCATTAAATTTTAATTGGTGACTCTCTACGTATTACATAGATTCTTAAAGGAGTTGAAGGTATGCTGAAGTTGTATAGGCAATGGTTCATTTTCCCAATTGAACTTTCTTCTCTTTACAAAACACAATTCTTTATATTTTTGTTGCTTTTCCTTGTAGCATAGCAAACAAATAATAGCAGAACTGCCTCCTGAAAATTGAAATCATGGATGCAGGTTTGAGGGAAAAGCTTTTTAGATATGGAAGGTTTTAATGCAATGTTTCTGGAGGATTCAGACGGAGACTTGAACAAAAATTAGACCTACTGTACATGCTGGAGGTACTGTATTTGACATGGTGAGGTTCAAAATTACCTGGCTTCCACATAACGGTAGTACTTTCATCACCCCAAAATCATGAGGATGAATTTCGTACAGTATTGGGGCTTTTCATAACTAAATTGATATCTGTGAAAGAGATGAAAATATAGTACAGTTCTGTACTTGGAAAGCCCAGCAGTGAATCCAATCCCTATTACACGCTAATTGAGACAAAGCTAAAATGATTCATGGGCATAATGGAATTGTAAATGAAAGCTTGGACGGGGAAGTGGAGTTGATGAAGGTACATTCCTTTAGGAACAAATATTAGTTTTGTTTGTTTGCTCTTGGCACTTCCATAAAAAAATCTTACAGATGAATGATCGACGTTGATTTTCATTTGTTTGAATGAGCTTATATTTCTATCATCAAAATTTGTACGATTTTCCAATGCATATACTTCCCGTGTTTCGTTTGATTTATTTCCGCCTGATGAAGTAAAATTCGTTGTACTCGAATTGGCAAGAGTTATACTCTCAATAATTTTAATCAAAATTCTGCGTACACCGATATTTTTTGGATTCTGGTGAAGTTTGTATTAGTCATCTTTACAAACGTATTCGTGATTGAACTCGATTTTTTGGTCTATTCAGGCATTTACAAATACTAATTTTGTTCCCTCAACTGTTCAATACAAATTCTGCCTGTGCTGTACTTTGGGCACTCTATATACAGGGGACCCTTGTTAATGAACGTACTGCAATTGGAATTGGTTCCAGGCACAAGTTTGGTAACCAAAAAGTTTGTGAACCAAATTTGATTTTCCCATAGACTTCAAGGGGAAATAATTTAATCCTTTCCAGAAGCCCAAAAGACAGTTCAACATTGAATATAAAAAGCTCAGGGCCATGCAATATAATCAGAATGCTTTAAGTTTGTAGTTGTATGGGAGTAGTAGTGATGAAAACAAGAATAAAAAAGCTTCATATGCAAGGAACACATCCTGTAGGATAAATGTCAAGTGAAAATGAAATTTCTTCTTTCACTGATGCGTGAAAATATATTATTTTATAACCGTTGAAAAACCAAGCACAGAAAAGTGAATAATTATGTCGAAGGAGAGCTTATATGAAGAAGGTAGCTGAAAAAAAGTTAAAATTACAAGATCACACTTGCAGTGCTAGAATCCTACAAGGACTTCAACATTTTATATGGCAAAACTTTCATGTGAGTGAAAAGGTGAGTTATTTGCACTTGGATTGTATCATGAATTTCAGTCATGGAAATAAATTTTGAATCTTCAAATTTGGGATTTTTCCCCAGAAAAAAGTCCATTGAACCAAATTTTGGTTGGTTCTACTGAGGGGTTTTTTCTCGAAACAAAAATTTTGAGACCCAAAAGTTGGTTAACTTTTTCCACTGTACTTCAGTCATTTGTTCTCCAATATAGACTTCAATATGCATCCTGAAAGTGACTTTCACACCCTTCACCTCTTCGAAAGTTATCATTGTTTCTTTACAAGAATTACACAGTAAGGTGTATATTTTCATATATAGTGTCTCCTGAGTCCTACTTCTGAACATTAGTGCATCATAGTGAGTTACGAACTGGAAAAAAAAAATTTCGGAGATGTAGTTCCTGAACATGTCAAGTAACAGGTCTTTTAACGCATTCAAGAAGACTCGGTTGTGCAATTGTGTATGCTACGAATTTATCGTCGTTTATCGAGAGGACGACTCCCATGAATATTCAAGTACTGAACCCCTCACTTGACACACGGCAGTAAAGTGTTCTGAAGGAGTGGTAGAAGGAAGGACGAAGGTGCGGAGAGGGACTTATCGAGTACTTGAGGATTTTTCTTCATTTGACTACACTTCATGGCTCCGTATTTACTCTGTTTTTGTAATCGAACAATGGAGGACTTGACTCGTTCTTTTTGACGAGGAATTCGTGAGGGTTTTTGACCGTTGAGAATGTGAACTTTACTATACTTCTTGAATGATTTTGCAGTTTTTTTCGCCCGACATTCCGGTGAATACAGTTTCGAGAAGAAGGAAAGAATCTATCAGAATTTTTTTATGAGGGCAGAAAATAACTAAATACATATTGAAGCGTAATTCAAGAAAAGCGTCGTCCTCCATGCGTAATCTTGAACTCGCAAATATATATGATGACCTTTCAGATCAAAGGAATATTCCCCGAAGCAGCTGTATTCTCGGATGAGATGGTTTTCCATTGCAGAAAAATACAGACCTTGAAGCCCATTGATCATAACTCTCTTCTCTCTATCTGTGATTTTGAATTTCACGTCATTAGAAAAAGAAAACCAAAATTTTCTTCCGAAGCAAGCTCGGGTTCAATCTGCTGGTCGTCAGGTGTTCGAACGGTTTTTTTGTTTTCCAGTACCATTGAGATTATGCAGAATGTTTTTTACGCAGCCAACCTTTTTATTACAGTATTTTCTTGAAATGGCCAAAGAAGTTCGCTATGCGTTCCCCCATTATTGTCAATAGGATGTTCTTTATCGTTCTTAATCCTGAGTGGTGTTCTGTGTTTTTTTTCTCGGAAACGCATAGGAATGCTATTAACTTATTCTTCTAATTTATCAGTCTATTAGTTTGTATGTTTTTCTTTGTTCACAGAAAATTTCCAATTTCTTTGATTGTATGAGTATTCCAACTCTAAAATTCGTGGGAAATGTTTTTGCATAGGTGCCTATACTGAGCGTCAAGGAGATTCGTGAAGAAGTTCCAAATGAGAAGTCTGCCGTTTTATAAATTTCGAAATTCAGGGAAGGCATGTACAGGAAGTAAGTTGAGGAAGTACTCGTACACGGTGAACACAACAAAAATTAGCTCGACTATGATGGTTATAAAATGACTAAAATCAGTTCTTTTTCTTCATTCACCTTCGCGTCGAAACGGGTAGAATGTTTGGAAAGTTCCGCAAGATGGCTTCAATTATACATTATTTAACCCCAGAGTATTTTAATCGTTGATGCTTAAATGAAAATATTGATTTTAGCACCTCATCGTTTCATTTGATTGATTGATGTACAAGCTTTTTTAACATGTGTCATCATGCATCAAAAGGTTAAAAAAATTTCCCACATCCCCCCAACATTCATTACAACACTTTCTGTTTTATAAAGAATAATGCACCATAATAATGGAAGAAAATCCATCGGAGTGAAGTTTACCTCATTGAACAAACTTAATCGTCACAAACGCTATGTTTTTTTGTACAAAATATTATTCATACCAATCACCTACAGTTTGCTGTTTATATGCAGAACACATTTTCTTATTTGCGGAAAGAAAAAATCTATGCTGTCTATGAATTTTGCTTGCACAGTATTAAGACTAAAATATTGTACTAGAAACGCTTGTTCAACAGAATTTTCTCTGTGCAAGGTGCTCATACTGTAAGGTACAAATGTAAAAATGATTGCATAAAAATCTAATTGTCATGAATTCTTTTCCGCTTCGGAGCACAGCGGTATTCTTGCCAAGAGTAGGTTCGTTTTATTGACTCACCCTGTAAATACCGAAGCTGTTCTTCCCAACCAAAAGAAAAATAATGGAAAAACGTTGTTCAGTATTATGCCTTCCGAAAAGCTAGCTTCCCTGAACCGTGATTGCGAAACGTACGGCCTTCACGGAACCGCAGTCCTCGGCTCTAGTATTTCTCCCCCTCAGCTGTTATTCGTGGAATTGAGCTCAAGTGCACTTCAAAATATTTAAAAAACGTAATAATATGGAGAAAAAAGGACAGGGACAGTTGCTGGAAAGTGAAGTTCTGTCTGCGCCTGCGAGCGTGGTCACGTGGATCTCGACAGGGAACTTCGTCGATGTCGCTGTCGCGATGTGTATGCCTGTCAAACCGAACGAACTCGTTGTGACGTAACGAATATGGGCCGCGCTGCTCGGTGCCAGATCAGTGAATCAATCACTCTTTCCAAAGTATAATTAAATTCGAATCATGCCTGGATGACGAAAATGAAGTTGTCGCTGATGGCATGAGTGACAGGCGTAAGCGCTGCTGGGAATTGAGGGAAATTCAGAAAAATAATTTTACCATAGTGGGTCGAATAAGGCCGGCTTTCTCGCGTGATCTGCGGGTGTTATCAAAAAAAATGACTGAAGATACCGTCAATTTTTGTTTGGTTTCAACTTACATATATGGCATTACCGTATTTACTGGAGTACCACGCGCACCTTTTTTCCCCAATTTCAGAAGAAAAAAAAAAAGGGTTGCGCGTCATAAGTGGGTACAACATTTTCAAGAAGTTTTAGGAAGTTATATGTGTATTATACTTGATTACAATGGAGATATTTTGAGCAAATGTAACCAGAAAACATTTTTTTACTGAATAAGTTGAAATTGATGAGATTTTTGTCCAATTCATGCCTGAAGTCAATTTTTTTGTTCTTATTTTCAACATTTTGTGGTTTCAGATTCACTTAAATTTGGGGTGTGCATCTTACTCAGGGAAAAGATTTTAGCAAAATTTCCAACTCAAAAACCCCTCTGCATGCCTTACTTGTTAGAGACTAAAAAGTCTCCACAAAGAAAATATGAGAATGATGAATAAAACACAACATTCACCCTGGGACTGGCTGGGAGCCTCTTTAAAGAGGCCCCAAAAGTATTGAGTGTTTAATAATGTCCCAAAGAATAATGCAACTCAAATAATTTTGGACCTTGCACACACATTTCAAACAGCACAATAATAAATTCAGATGCCTTAAGATGAGCTCTTCACACTTCAAGAATTGGCAATGGCCATTGCCGAAAACATGTAACAATGAATTCCATTCCGGAATGGAATTCATTGTTACATGTTTTCGGAGACAGAAGAAAGAAGGAAAAGTGGTTTTCCTTGTGGGCAAAATATTGGCCTCTGATTGGCTGATTTTGTTGGAATTGAAGAGGATGCTGTGCATCGTCCTACAATTCCTTGTTTTTTGGTGCTGGTGGCTTGGCTGATGCAAAGGACCAGTTTTCAAGATGCAGTAGGGAGTTATTATAATTAATATTTACAGGTGCCCGACTTGTTCCCCAACATTACTCAAGGGCACCTGGTACTCAAGTAAATAGGGTATAAGAGTTTGTCCTTTGATATATTTCAGTGTAGCTTCAGAAGGGATGGGCGATTTTTAGGTGTTGTTTCACTAGTCAGTGTAAAGAGTTACCTCACCCCCCTTGAATCTTCCAAGCTCAAAAGCAAATTAGCCGAAGTACTGCAATGAATCAAGATTATACCATGATTTGGTTCTAATGGCTGTCAGTGGTACCACTATTTGATGCTCAATTGGTACTCAGGTAAATCTTGCTAAAATTTCAGAAAAGATATTTCTTACTCAATAATTTGACCTGGAAAGATTTTCAAAATTAATGACTCAAAAATGTTCTGAACAGACCTGCCTGTAATCAATTAGATCGAGCTTCTCTAACATTCTGAGAGTTTTCATCATTGTAGGGAAGATTAAGTAATATTCTCATGAAAACATTAGCTGCATCCATGCATTCAATTCGTTACATCAACAAATCCTTTCATTCTACAGCTTCTATCCAACCAGCCAGAGCCAGTCAATTGCATTTTGGATCAAAAATTTCGCACTTTGCCTGCCTCAGCCAGGAAATTTCTATCGGACGATTCTATGGAACATCTCTCAAAAATATAGTTGTACTGGAATTGGGGAATTTTCCATATTGAGATTTCCGAAACCTGCGCTGTATGTGCTTTTTGAAGAGACTTGAGAAACAATTTTTGACACCGAAAGAAGTAACCGAATTTTTGGTAATGAGATTCTAGTGTACCAAATAAGTAAAAAACGAAATAAAAGTACAGAACATTATTGTAATAATATTATCAGTATTCCAAAAAATCGAGATTAATAATATAGTAAAAGAGCAAGGTTTTTCTGCTGTTTTCTTTTGGGATAGAGCTTTGCTCGTTTTAAAACCACCCACACTCGCGTTCTTTTTTTCGAACAAAACAGAAATTGCAGGCCTACAACGGTTATATATTTTTTAAAGTTTCTTCTTCTAAAAAAAGTCAATAGCTCGAGTGGGCACCTCGTCTGTGCTGGTCTTCATGTCACCTCCCCGCCTCCGCTACTAACTAGGAGCAGGGGATCTTAGAGGCAATTAACTAACGGCCAAACACAACGCAGAGCCTGCGGACAACTGAGTGCAATTACGCGTCATTAAGATACGGTTCGTTGGACGGTGGTTCCGCGAGCAGTCCGTGTGTGTGTCTGTAAGTGTGTAAGTGAGTGAGTGGCTTTATTCTTTTCTCCTTGCCACTACCAACCCTGGGTGACATCGCGCGCAACCGCGCGCCAGTGTGAGTGCCTCTACCCAGTAACTTGATGGATGAGTCGCCCTCCTTTCCTTCTTCTTCTTGCTTCTTTTCCTATGGCTGGCGTGCCGTCCTGTCTTCTTGTCCTTGTGCTGAACTTGTGCAGTGATTTAGTGGTAGAGAACCACCTGGTGAGTGAGATTAATGCAATTCTGAAGCTCCGATTCTGTTTTTTTTTTAAATTCGTATTCTTGTTCTTATTTTATTTATTTTTTACTTGATCGAACGATTCTTAGAGATCCTGAGCAGATATTCTTGTCCGCGCGATGGCTTGATCCAATTTTGTTCCCACCAGGAAACCTTTTACTTTAGAGGACATGAAATTGGAAATTCTGAAGAGATAATTGCATACATTAGAATTTTTCATTGCCCTGCGTTTTGGGCTGGAGGTTTCGCTTGGTCTAACAAATAACAAATCTGTGAAATCTTTTCTAATTTTTTCGCTACTTGAAGGTCGTGTGGTAGCGGCATCTTGAATTCCCAGTTTTTATTCTGATACAGTGACAACCAGAAACGAAATTGAACATTTTTCGCAGATATATTTTCTATGGTGTTGATGGATTTGTCTTTAAAATGGTTGATTAGTCGAGTTGAAGTTGTTCTATTAATATTAAAAAATTAGGTGTTTGTGAAATTTTGAATTTTAAGTTATTCATTTTCTTGCTAGGTCATTGTGTTGTAGAGGTGGAACATAGATCATATTTAAAAATACCATGAGTTTTCCCCCCAAGTCATGGGATAAATTGCAGCAAAATCTCGTTAAAACTAAGCCATCAGGGTGATTGAAATACAATAGCTTTGCTTTAAAGAAAACTTCATTAAAAAAAAGAAATGGCATTTTGGATACTGTGCAGAGACCAAAGAAACAAACAGATTACTGTATCAGCAATTATTCCTTAGAACAAGATTCTTATGTAAATGATTTTAATGTTTGCCACAAGTAACCATTGATCTGTAAAAGTGTCAGGAGTAAACTAAAATAAGATAACTGGAAGAATAATGAATCAAAGAAAAAAATGGAATACACTGTACACGTGGTACCTTGCAATTTGACTTCACACAATTTGATAGTCAAATTTGCTGGGAGGTCAGCTCTCAATTCAACCTCTGCTGCGCAATTCAACCTGTATGGAGAGACATGAAACGTCAAATGCTATGTAGAAAATTTGCCATATGACCCATGTCCAGCAACCAATGACGGTCAAATTGCAAGGTACCACCTGTACCTACAGTCCCAAATGAAGTGGGACGTTGATAGGTCAGGAAGTTCAGTACTCAAAAATATGCTTTCTGCACAAAAAGAAGGCCCAAGAGTTAAATTCAATCATTGGGTTCATGGTGCGGATGAACCGGAAAACAAGCACAGTAGGTCGAAAAGGTTGAGAACCTCATCTGCTCGAGTTTGCTCTGATGTTTGTTTTCATAAAGTGAGTGATTCACGTTCATGGTTCTGTATTATGAAAGAATGCATGGGAATGGCTTCTTCTTGAAAGTCTGCGTCAAATAAGCGTGCGATCTGAATCACGTTCAGAGAACTGTCGATGACTTTTCACGCGATCAGAGTAAAATGGATTCTTCGAAACAAAAAGGAAAAAACTATATTCTTTTTCTTCTTTCAGTGCGCGTCCCATTCGGGTTTTCTTTCCCACCGGGTGTTCCTTCCTTCCTTCCTGTGCACATGCATGCAGACATGTTGGCCAGGTGGTTTTTCCGTGAATTTCTCTCTGGCCGTGAATGAGGTGTTCCCAGAGCAGCCAATTTTCTGGCGGTGCCCGGTTTTATTTTTTTTTGTCGGTCTTTCCCCCTTTCATTTTCTCCCGACGGGCGATCCCGGAAATTCTTTTGAATTATTGCCGATCGTGGTTTTGGAAGGGGGTTACCACCTTGTGTGGAATGTGTGTGCTTGCGAGCACACAGGACTGAGTTTCTTTGTCATTTTTCTTTCTGCGTGCGGATCGATGAACTGCTCTTGTGCTGTCTGAGCCGTGTCGCTGCAGAACGGCCGAAAAAGTTGGCGGAGTGCATGCATTCTGCCTTTTACTGCACTGCACTTTTGATTGTTACTGGGATATGTCCACGTTTATGTTTGAATTGAAAACTTTTCGTTCTAGAAGTTTCATTAGATCTGATTCATATATACTGTAGTGTATACACAAGCGCGCAGCACATTTGGCGACCGAAATTTCGTTCCAATCACATTTTCCTTCTGATTCGAAACGTTGGAAAAAGGTTTCTTATTATAGTGATTATGCGTTATTTGCGTGAGGCTGACGAATATACATTTTTTCTGGAGGATCAAATACAGTGAAATCTCTTTACAACGAAGCTGTTCGGACAAGAAAACAACTTCCTTCTAACGATACCTTTGTTATAAAGCGACTTGAATAATATTGTTGCCATTGGGCAGGGATCTGAAAAACGTATTCGTTGTAACCAATGAATCATTATGACGAGATTCGTTGTAGTGAGATTTCTACTACTGTATATCACTAGGGTCCATAAACACCATCGCTCTAGATGGACGTGGTTCTTGTAAAAATGTTCTTTCCGAGATCAGTCCGTAATTTACGTTAACTATTTTTTTCACTCTGATCTGAGAGACATTTCGCATCATTTTAGCGCTTTCCGTGACCTCTACTTCCACGTTTTAGGTGATCTGAAGAAATTTTTTTTTAGTGTTGAATTCCATTTTTTTCTATTATGACGATTAAGTTTATTGATGTTCGATATAGTGGCTAACCTTACGAGAAAATTTTCCCTTGGATTTCTGAATTCTATTGATTTATTGGTAGATTTCAGAGGGGACAGGCTCGAATGCGTGCTCATTTTAGTTTTGTTTGCCGGAAAAACATGCTGGAGTTCGAGCCATTGACCTCTTCATGCCGAGCTCTTTCCATTCATTCGAACTTGGGAACCGCAAAACAAACACACCAACCGACAGAGAGTTGGAGTAAAATATTCCCATGTCATGTTATTTTTCTGTACTCAACCGATCATCGTTTTGTTAGAACACGCGTCATGATGTACGAACTCTTGAATCTCGTAGTTCGTCTACGTTAACGGAATGTGTACATTACTGCACTGTACTGTACTAGTTCTTTTTCATTTCATCTTGAATGAGCAATGCTTGACCAAAGTTTTACAGGCAGATGTATTCATGGTTTATATTCAGAAGATTTACCTCAGTTTTGCAGTGAGGAAACTGGATGGGCATACTGTAGAAAAGTACTTCTTTTAGTACTTGTCGTTTCGCCAGTATTTTCTGTTGCATTTTTGGCGATGATTGTGTCTCTCGCCCTGGCTTGATATCCGAGGGCAATAGTTCCTCGGAAGGGCAAGGCAGGATAGGAATTTTATTATTTTCTCTGAACTGGGTCAAAATTGGATGATTGTCAACTTTTTTTCGTCCAGCGCTACGTGTAATGCGGACTCTGAAGTACATTAGTACTGTTGGGCAGTAATATGAAGTTATTCTTCATTTCCTGGCAGCTTGAACTTTTTTTACGCATGAAAATTTTTTTGGCATCCCATGTTATGCAAAATATGCAATAGTAACGTCATAATCCATCGATAATGAATTTTGCGCGTGAAATAGCTGTATTCATGCGATAGTATTTTTATAATTTTTATATCTCGTGGCATTTTTGTGGAATTCTGTGCATAGGAATCAGTCTACTTACTGTTTTCCTTCCCATCGAAGGAAAAAGACAATGATTGCTTCAGAGCAATCACAGCAATTTCAGGTAACTCACGAAATTGTCTTTACCCGAAAGTCGAAAGACGCTGTACTTCTGAATTTCTAGAATATTCCATGTGAAAACTGATCAGTACATGAAATTTGCTGAGAGAAAATACTTCACTCGATCTTTTGCTCAACTTCTTCAAATGTATGTTGAATTCAAACAGACTCAACATTTTATGAAGACGAATGAGTCCGTCACCGAGAGCAATGGTCTTATTACTCGAGTACAGTTCAGTAAAAATACTGTGTGTCTATGTTGGGAACGTATCCTGACCAAAAAATCTTTTTAAATGCCGAATGATTTATCATTTCCACGAAGCTCCAATGAATGTCATTTTTTTTTTGCTGATAAAAAATGATTATATAAGTGAAGCTGTAACACAGGCCACGTCGTACTTCATTAGCACCAAGTACTTACTTATGTACCCTCAGACCGTCTGCTGCTACCAATATGACCCTGGAAAGTTGCATATACAGTGAAACCCCAAGATGCGGATGTAATTGGTGCATCAAGAGTGTCCCCAAGTCAAAATGTCCCTAAGTTGAGTCTTGTTTTCCCATAGACTTACATTAAATAATTTCCAATTGGTGTTTACGGAAGAAATATTCTTGAGAATTCCCTGAAAAAAAATGTTGACACTTGAATTTGAATTAGGGAATACATTTTCAACGCAATAAGAACATTTGGAGCATTGAATAGTGTATCTCTGTAATGTACACTGAAATTTTGGCATCTACAAAAATAACATTCAAGTGAAAAAAGAAGAAGTCCCTTTCCGCTGGAGGTAATTTTTTTTAATTAGCTAAATGGATGGTCATTTGGTGAGAGAAATGCCCAAGAACTTTTCTTACATCAATTTTAAGCTTTGAAATATCTGTTTCTTGTAATTTGGCATGAAATGTATTTGAAATTTTACCACAAAATGTCCTTATGTTGAGTCAGTGTCCTCATGTATATAGGGCCTTATTTAATGATTTTTTCTGGGAAAATAAGTGTCCCTATGTTAAATTGTCCGCAGGCCAGCATGTCCGCATGTGGGGGTCTCTTGCTAAAGAAAAAAAAGAAGAATTTCAAGAGTATGAGGACTCAAACAAATGCAGGTCCACATTCAAAACGATAAACAGACTTTCCTTATATGCTTTCGGCTCAGTGCAGAAGGGAGTCGCAAAGAACAGACCACTTCTTACTCAGAGTGGCTGCTTTCGTAGATTTCCGTCCTTTTTTTCTCTCGAAAACCAGGAAAAAATGCTGGGAGGCAAAGCATTATAAGGCGTGAATGGGTTTCGTGTTCCACGATATGACTGTTATTGTCCAGTCCGGGCTGAAACGAAGTTAAGAGCACTCAATTTGTAGATGTGATCTATTTTTAATTGGAGAAGAAGTAAGCTCGCGTTATAATGGGTCTTTGCTCTTGGGGGAAATGCGTCAAGAATACAATACTCGTATATGTGCCGCATTGTCAAATTGTGGTTCCTGTGGCTTCCTCTCAGTTGTAGTACCTGCTGTAAATAAGATGCTGTAGTTGTTGCTGTGGTGGTGCAGTCGCTTCGGTCGAATTGTGTTGCGGAAGTTAAAAACGAGGTCAGGTTTCGCGGGGGTTTCCGCTCAGTCGAAAAGGTTTGGTCATTTCAGAGCTCTGGAAGATACAGTGGAAGCTCCAAGACTATAGACCTTTGAAACTATGCAAACATGAAAAGAATGTCATGATTCCTTTTTTTTCTATGTATGAAAAGTTTCCTAAAGTGAAGCGTAATTCCGAAGCTAGTGTTTATCATTGGAGAATTCAATTCACATTATTGAGCGTAAATGACGTCTGTGATCCATTGGTGAAATGCATTTACTTCTTGCTTAGCTTGGCTTTTTTGGCGGTTATTCTGCAAATGATAATGAAATAATTGTGTATAATGGAATTTAAATATTTTTTCGTCATAACAGCTCTTTCAGAGGGAATTTATAGAGAAGAAAAATATTGTATTTATCATAGCATTATAACTTCAGTCTCTTTTGCCGTTTTGTGAGTTGTCCGGATTTTAATGAGTAAAAGCAAAGGCAGTGCGATTTTCTTCCTGCATTAATTTCTAACTACTGTAAATTTATGTTCTGCGTCCAAATATTTGCATAAGAGAGAGCTTTGCAATTGTTTGGATTTTTTTCGCGTGAAGGAAAACATCAACAGTCTTGCAAAGTTATTGAAGGACTTGCAGACTTATTCCTAATATTCTGGTCTCATGTAAAATTTCGGAATGAACAGTAAGACTTATTCAAATTAAGATTCTTCAATCTTCAGCGAACTCTGTTTCTCAAACATCAGCTTGAAAATCATTTCGATGTCTGGGAATTTTAGATCGACCAAATTTCACGTTTTCTTAAAAAAATTCCGTGACATCATCATTAATGTTTTCATTTTAAAGATTCGAAAATAAGATTCAGCTGTTGAGAAATACGATGTGTTGGCTATTTGATGTAAATGTTGCGAGTATTCAGATGGTGTGCGGGCCTTTTCTCATTGTTGGGCATCTGGGAACCGGAATCGCATGTGTGTTTCTCTCGATGTCGTAGAAATTTCTGCTAAAATTCATTCTTTTTAAAAATTGCACGTGATTTTAGGAAGAATTATTCATAATGAAAACTGTTAGCAAATGTTTTAATTAATTTTTTTACTGCTGACAGTGACGAGTCATTGAAAGCATTGAAGCCAAATTCGGTACATAACATTCTCACATGCCCGCCTCGATATGAAATGGGTACCATTTTCAGAAGCATGGCGTGGCGTGCTTAAGGAAGGTAATGTCTGTTGTGGTGTGCATGAGCTTATGATCTCCCAAGGGTCACGTACTACCATTCTTATGTCCATTTGCCTGAAAATATTACCCCCAGGAATGCATAGTCTACCCCCATTCGAGGACTATTCATAACTTTTTAAAATGTAGCGTTGTGCAATGGGGAAAAAAACCCGAAAAAAGAAGCCCGAAATCGAAACGTTTGCAATGAACATTTGAGATTGAATTTATAATCAGCTCCGTTATTACTCTTTTCCATGGCGGTAATTTGTTGAAAAACATGCACTCACAAATTTTTAAATTGGAAATTTTCTTTCAAGTGTCCACATCCAGAGTCATTGTCTCAGACACGGTGAGAGCGCTAATTCAAGTTTAAATGGTCTGTTAGTCAAATTTTCTGCATTTCATGGCGTATACATGCCGTAGAGCCCTATTACTGTACATTTAATTTTTCTCCTCTGCAGCAATGATGACTAAACTACTCACACTGAATAGTGAACTGGGGATAATTATGCTCCATGAATTTTGGCACTTGCATTTTTCTTGACCAAGACTGAGAGGGAAAATATTGCCAAAATATTCATATTTTGTCAATTTTCCAGCATTTCCCTGCCAATCATTATGAATACTGTTCAAGTGGTAGTCCAGTCCCTGTTTCTATTTGACTGGGCATAGGTCATTTGAGAGGTCAGATTCCTCTAATAAAATATCCACCCAGTGTGTACTGAGAGTAACAGCGAACTCTTTCATTTACTCACCAAGAGAAACATAGATAACGCAATGACTTTCCTATCACATTTTACCAGACTTTATAGTTCGGCCAACTGTCGTATTTTGAATCATTTGACTAAACCATGAAGGTGAGTTTAAATTTGGATTCAAAGATGAAGATAAACAAATGTGTAGATATACTGTACAGTGAATTGAAATGATAACAAAAATAATGATAACACTTCAAGTATTTTGTGTTTAACTGCCTTGTTGATGCCGCATTAATCTTTGCTAATTTCCGAAAATCCACGCTTGAAATTTTTATCAGAGTACTGAGATTTTCGCGATTTTCAGATTGGGTTGTACATTACTAGGTGGGTCTACAACTCTGCTCGAATGCCTCTACTATATATTGTAGTCTGGATAGCATAACCCGCAAGCCAGGTTGAACCCAAGGTCCGAAAATCTGTGTTTTCTCTCACCAGGTCGAACCCAAAACACTGGATGACGGGTTTATCGCCGTTGTGCGAGTACAGTACAGTGTTATTGTGCCCGCGAGCTGCGCCTATCGCTGCTGCTGCTGCTTGTCGACGACGTGCGGGAATGAAAAACACCGGGTTGCGGGTTGCAGTGGTGCTCATATACGTACATGCCAGGCAAAGGGAACAATGAAGTGTTTATTTATTCCCCGAAACCGACCCGACCCGGCAGCGAATTTTCCCAAATAACCATGCGTGTGGCGCCGACGACAAGAGAAGGACGACCCGCGTGTCGGAATTCAAATCATTTTTGCGCCTGTGGTTACCAAGGCCAGTTATTCTCCGAGTACCAGATTTTCATGAAAAGTAAACTGGCGCGTAGCGGGTAAATACACACGAATTTTTAAGTAACTGAAATTTGTGCTTGTTTATGCACGCCGCCCAAAAATTGAAGAGAAAAAAAAGTATTCACTCGCGACGTTTCCCGCTATGTGATTTGGAGAAACCTGTGCGATTCAGCCTTGAATTATACCGCGAATTCTCGATGGAAAACTTGCGGTACAATCTGTGTACTGTACGGTTTATTATCACTAATTACTTGAATTTCCATGCTTTTCATTTCTGCGTTTTCCCGGATTCCGTATCGAAGCTGTTCAAAAACACAACGGATCTGCTGTCTTGTGATGATTTAAATGACATCTAACAAGGTTCACCGGTTGCCGCACAGAAGAACAAGAACCAACGATTAATTTCCAAAAATTTCACGCGAAATCACT
>CAJPEX010001685.1:26534-51823 GCA_905338405.1 Notodromas monacha
ATTTTTCTCCTCTGCAGCAATGATGACTAAACTACTCACACTGAATAGTGAACTGGGGAAAATTATGCTCCATGAATTTTGGCACTTGCATTTTTCTTGACCAAGACTGAGAGGGAAAATATTGCCAAAATATTCATATTTTGTCAATTTTCCAGCATTTCCCTGCCAATCATTATGAATACTGTTCTGTAAATTCATCAAAAGCCTTGATTGTGACTATATTTCAGTATTTACAACCTAAGTTACGCAGAATTAATGAAAACTTGATTTTTACAATTTTAACGAATGAATGTGGAAGTTGCTATTACAGTCTTAGATCAATAAAATATTTTAGACAAGCTCTCACCCAATTCAGGGCGGATGTCCTCGGGGAAATGTGCACATAAGTTTTGTGAGTATTGTAAATAGCAAAGTTCTTGTATTTTATTAATCAAGAGTTTATTTACTTGTGAGAAATTAAAGTAAAATAAAGAAAGTTACATTTGCTCATTCAGTCCCTCATTCTGTGCTGACTGGCAATTAAGCTATAAATAAGCCATGAATTGTCAAGTGGTAGTCCAGTCCCTGTTTCTATTTGACTGGGCATAGGTCATTTGAGAGGTCAGATTCCTCTAATAAAATATCCACCCAGTGTGTACTGAGAGTAACAGCGAACTCTTTCATTTACTCACCAAGGGAAACATAGATAACGCAATGACTTTCCTATCACATTTTACCAGACTTTATAGTTCGGCCAACTGTCGTATTTTGAATCATTTGACTAAACGATGAAGGTGAGTTTAAATTTGGATTCAAAGATGAAAATAAAAATATGTGTAGATATACTGTACAGTGAAATGAAATGATAACAAAATAATGATAACACTTCAAGTATTTTGTGTTCAATTGGCTTGTTGCTGCCGCTTTACTCCTCGCTAATTTCAGAAAATCAACGCTTGAAATTTTCGTCACAGTACTGAGATTTTAGCGATTTGCAGATTGGGTTGTACATTACCAGGTGGGTCTGCCACTCTGCTCGCATGCCTCTTTACTATATATTGTAGTCCAGATAGCATAACCCGGAAGCCAGGTGGAACCCAAGGCCCGAAAATCTGTGTTTTCTCCCACCGGGTCGAACCCAAAACACTGGATGACGGGTTTATCGCCGTTGTGCGAGTACAGTGTTATTGTGCCCGCGAGCTGCGCCTATCGCTCGACGACGACGACGAACAGCTGCTGCACGCCCTTACTTTTTGTGGCCCAACGCCCAACGTCACCACGAGTATATGCATGTACGGTCCGTTTCCCTTGTTACTTCACAAATAAATAAGGGGCTTTGGCACCCGACCCGGCAGCGAATTTTCCCAAATAACCATGCGTGTGGCGCCGACGACAAGAGAAGGACGACCCGCGTGTCGGAATTCAAATCATTTTTGCGCCTGTGGTTACCAAGGCCAGTTATTCTCCGAGTACCAGATTTTCATGAAAAGTAAACTGGCGCGTAGCGGGTAAATACACACGAATTTTTAAGTAACTGAAATTTGTGCTTGTTTATGCACGCCGCCCAAAAATTGAAGAGAAAAAAAAGTATTCACTCGCGACGTTTCCCGCTATGTGATTTGGAGAAACCTGTGCGATTCAGCCTTGAATTATACCGCGAATTCTCGATGGAAAACTTGCGGTACAATCTGTGTACTGTACGGTTTATTATCACTAATTACTTGAATTTCCATGCTTTTCATTTCTGCGTTTTCCCGGATTCCGTATCGAAGCTGTTCAAAAACACAACGGATCTGCTGTCTTGTGATGATTTAAATGACATCTAACAAGGTTCACCGGTTGCCGCACAGAAGAACAAGAACCAACGATTAATTTCCAAAAATTTCACGCGAAATCACTAGGGAATATTAAATTCATAATGGATCGAATACGGATTAAAAGTACACAAGAGCAAGTAATGATGGAATAATGTATAAACAAGACAGCAGGTTAGGTATAAAGAACGGGTGTTACTAAAAGAAAAGAAAAAAAAACTATGTCGAAAGTCTGTCGAAAACAAACTCAAATTCAGCGAAACTTTTGATACCTGCTGTTCGAAACTTGCTCTGATCATAACAAAAAAAAAGAATAACCTGTTCAATTTTAAAATTCGCCCTGACATTGGAGACCGCTAAGCTAACAGGTTTTAGCAACGAAACTTGAAACCTCAAGTGAAAAATCCCTCCTGTTTTCTCTCGTGACCCTCAGCAGAACAGGAAAACTTAATTTTTTTTCCCTGCGCCAGAAACGCGCCATTTACAGTAGACCACGTTTTTGACACGTCGAGCGAGATTTTTCTGTCATATAACCTCAGATTTTTTCCGTAAACCTCTTTGCTGGGGAGGAAAAAAAAAATTAAAGGAACCTGACTTCGTGAGAAATTCGCATGGTAGTTGCGACATTAACGTTGAAAAGGCTTCCGGTGAGAATCAGTTCGTTTTCTGGCCCGAACTCCGGTGATTAATTCTGTGGGAAATCCCTGTGGGGGGATATGAGTGAGTGCGTGGACATCATCAGAATATTTCGAGTGAGCACGTCTAGTATAGTAATGACCGACTTCTGTACCACGTATAGTCGCATAAACCGCGGAACTCGGTTCGAACCCATAAATTTTATACGCGGAAGGAGTAATGGTCCCATCCACCAGCGTGATACTGGTCATAAAAGAGGAGAGTAATGACCGACTTCTGTACCACGTATAGTCGCATAAACCGCGGAACTCGGTTCGAACCCATAAATTTTATACGCGGAAGGAGTAATGGTCCCATCCACCAGCGTGATACTGGTCATAAAAGAGGAGAAAACCGTTCGTAAAATTCCATGAAAAAGTCAAATAAAATGCTGGGAGATCCAAGTGGGAAATGAACCGAAATAAGGAACGCGTGATTGGAGCAGAACGGCAGAAAAAACCTGAACGGTGCCTTGTGGGAAATGAGAATGATTGAAGAATCTCTTGGGAGACTCAGTGACTTTCTGGGGGAAAAAAACACAAGGGTTTGGCGAATTACTACAAGACCTACGCCAATTCCTTCGCCTTGTTTGTATTTTTTATCATCTCATTCCGCGTTTTGCGCACATTAATTCTGCGGGGGTCTCGGCCATGATCTCTGGACCTCTCTTCCTGTGTGGAGCATGAAAAAAACCAACCTGGCTGGTGTAAAAGGTGCATTTTCGGTGTTCTACAGGTCAAATCTTTGGCGAAACACTTGCAGACGACTGCATCTTTAAATATTCAGAATATTTTGGAAATAGTGTGATTACTCGACGGAAAATTTACCATTTTTAATCGAGTACCACGCACCCTCAAGTAAGATCCGCTTCGGAGTTTTTCATTTTGAAATATTGATAAAACCCTATCCCGGAGAAAGACATGCTCCCAAATCTTAGCGCCTCTAAAATCACACCTTTTCAAAAATACGAACACCCATATTTGAATTCATACTCGAATTGGAGTAATTTTCAATTATTTCCAGTGAACTACGTTTTCTTTCGGCATTGGTCGATAAGGCCCCATCAAAATCGAGTATAATCCACAAAACTAAATTTCAAATATTTTTTTCATTTACGCCTGCCTATATGATGGGCACTCGCATTTTCACTCTCAAAATTGAGAAAAAATGGTGCGCTTCTTACACGAATACAAACAATTATTTAAATTATGTGTTTCATTTAAAATATGTTACTGTCACCCAGTTTTTTAAATCGACTCCCTGTGCAGGTCAAAATTGTTGTGTGTCTGGCTTTAACACTTGAAATATCGCGGGAATGCCTTTGTAAATGCAGTACAGTATAGTAGAATACGAATGAAATGTGTTGATGGTGTTGATCATGAGTAATTCACTTCATTGATGCCTCATATACGGGTGCAATATTTCATCTCTTGCAATACCGAGATTCAGACTAGTTCCAAATGGACAATCACGGCGCACTAACAATAATTTTCAAGTATTCCATGCAACTTTAATTATGGCACTTCGTTTGTAGTTGAAGATAATTGAAGTCAAGATCATGTCGGACTTTTTTTTATTAATTTTTAATGCCAAGTGACGCCATGCAACTCTAATCTTGGAAGTTGTAGCATTTCCGCTTGGGGAGAACTAGCGGAAATGAAGACGCGAACCCCGGGTGCGGACCAACATAAAAAGATTTCGATATCTGAATGCAGTACAATATTTGCTACAGCGAAGTTATCAAAGACCAAATAAAAATGTATCGTACTGAAAATTTGTGGGTGTCATGATGTGGTTTGTTAGGCAGACTTTTTATAAAAAATTAGTGATAAATACTGTAAAGTCCTTCTAAAACGGATAATTCACGAACTATTGTGTAACTTCCAAGTTTCTCTGATGAAGTCCAGGACATTTTTCATGATAGAGTATAATACTTTCTTTTATTTAACCTGCCTTGCTTCTATGGAGTGCTGTTTGTCTTGAAAAACAACATGGAGTAGAAGTCCAGGTGGAAGAAATACTGTATTGTACTTCCTTTTGAATCAACTTTATTCGTATACCTCTTCTTTCAAATCGAAAAAAATTATTTCTATGGTATTTTTATTTGAAAGCAAGGCATACACTCTAAAAAGGAAATGGAGAATTTCAAAGAAACATGTGTTGTGTAATTTTTGAACATGGATGTCTTTCTGCAGAAAGTTTTGTTTTTTCGTCTTTGATGAGGTTCAACTACTGCAACAGTTTCAAGCGTTCCAATTTTCTGCGATTTATCAAATGTTGTGTAGTATGTGGTCATAGCACATAATCTTGGACATACTTTTAAATTTGTTTTAATGGCATCACAGCCTCTGAAAGCAGTTTTTAGAAACGATATTTTCCTAAAGTTGCGCCTATATGTAGAAACTCCTGGAACCGAAAGAAAAATTCCTTTCATCTAAAAATGTCTCTATGACAGAATTCGTTTAAACAGAATTTGACTCTTTCATTTTCACGCCCCATTTGTTGCTTGGTCTATTTTGAGCGAACAAGTCCTGCCGTGTCACCTCGACAAACACCTCGTTTAGCACAAGGTGGCATCATTTATGAGAACAGTATTTTAATTAAATTGCGGTTTATATTTGTGTTTTATAGTTCTCCGTGATCATCCAGGAGCTTGAATCCTAGGTCAAGACGACTGCTGTCGGATCTCCCTGCTTGGAAGTCTCGCGATGCGGAAATCCGCAGCCAGCAGTCGCGCGCTCGCTTGTGTCTTTAAGGCGTATATACAGTAAGAATAAAAGCGAATGGCAAAGTAGCCTCTTAAAAGGGGGCTTTCAAGCCGTTTACGAAGGCGGGATTGTTGTGCCAGAGAATTTCTGCGCTGTTTTACAAAGAACTGGTTAAGTGGTTGTGAACAGAGAGAGTGAGAGAGCACTGTTCTGGATGGCAGAAGTAATTCCCGGGGCTTGTGTCGGAAGAGATAAGACAGCAAGGCCCTGAGGCTGTCCTCTCTCTCTCTCTCTCTCTGTGCTTGGGCATATCCACGGTCAATTTGCCTCGCATCGGGTTGCAGCTTGCTATATATGCCTTCTTTCGAGAAGTTACTCTTCGTATACGTAACTTGAAAAAAAAAAATATTTCTTTTTATTCTGGTGTAGGCTGGAGGGGATATAGGAACAAACACTGAAAAAAAGAGGAACAAATATCGCCGAAGCTGGGGCTAGAGAGGGTTACACACACTGCGGAATGTGCGACTCGGGATTAGGGTTTCGTGGTTTCGAATGCCATGTTTACACTTCCATGCAGACAAACTGGGCGATAAGAAAGTTCCTGTATTCACTTCCACGAGATACTTGTAGAATTCAATTCGCGTGAAGAGCATGCAATGAATGGATTTCACGTGCTTCACATTCATTCTTTCGGTCAGTTGAAATACAATCGCAGACTGGAATAAATACACATGAATTGAAATGTACAATGGTTCGAAGGTAATTGACAATCCCATTAGAGAGATTTTAGCTTTGATAGCCTTTTAATGTGTAAAGCAGATGTACTGCACGAAATACGCGTGGAAGTCGTTATTGGAAAAAATACTACTGTACTGTACATTATTCGAGTGAACGATGATCTAACTGATTTTTTTTTCTTCTTTTACGTGGATATAATGTAGTTTAGCGCAGTAAATACTTGTCATATGAAGTACTGTACTTGAAATTTATTGTGCGGCAGAGAAAATAACGCTTTCATTCGATTAAAATTTCGGGTGAGGTTATATAAACTCATCGAACTGAAAAATATGAATCAATTTTATATACTCGCATACGGTATTCATTGCCATGAAATTAATAAATATCTCGTGAAACAGGAAAATTCAAAAGTAATTTTCGGTAGAATTCTTGATAAATGTACTGTGAGTAAGGGACATTTTAGAGTGATTACTTGGTTCAGGAAAGCGAACAAATCAATTCTCATCGTGTTACTTTTCTGATTTTTTAAAACCTGCAATTCGAAGAGATTTCAAGTGTTCCAATGCCAAGTATTATGCGTACAATTGAAATTCAGAATCAGATTGATACCACAAAATGTAACGTAAAGAAAAAATTGCGAATGTGAAGGACAATATATGGCATCTACTGGAGTTGAACTTTTGTTCATTGTTCTAAAAAATGAAGATAAATCAAGTAGATCAGTTTCGATTGAAAATTACTTGAAGTAAAAACTCTTTTTTTCCAAACCTTCGCTTCTCGTTCTTTTCATTCATGAATGGTTTAACTTTTTTCTCACGCACAAGTACAGCTGACGATTTTCGATACAGCAGAGTTTATGGATTTTTTGGTAAATTTTATGATGGGCACATGGACGTGTACAGTGTTGATTGACGACCTTTGTTGTCGGGTTCTGTTCTCCCTGCATGGAAACCATCTGGGAAGTGGAGTGAATCGATGAGCACAACGACAAACGTTCGATTCTGTATACATGGAATCGGTCACCATTGAATTGCTCCAACAAGAGCCCAGTCACACGAGTCGGATATAACCGAGAAGAATGTGCACTGAACCCGTGTAGGTATAGGATATTCCTCAATAATGCAATAGAAGGAGAAGATTCACGTCCACTCAAGACTATTGCCGCGTTTTCCTTGCGAAGTGAAGCGTTACGACTGCATGTGTATAGGAATACGAAACCACATTCAAATCTGCCTGGAGCAGCAAAACATGATAATTTCCGATGTCGTGTTTGTGTCTGTGGCTCGCCGTGTGATGTTTTCGGCGACACTTGAACCGATGACACATGCACTGGATGACATTTGATCTTCCTGCCCCGCATTTTGAGGCCGCAGGGATGAAAATAAAATTATGGAACTCAAACCTGTTTGTGACCCGACCAGGATGTCCTATTTCGGGTAAGCCGCAGTTTTGAGATAAGAATGTGGCGGCTCTTGATGAAAATGAGGGAATTACCTCGGAAAAGCATGAAGACAACCCTCGAAATAAATTCTATGTCAATTTCAATCATTCTTGCGGGGAAAGGTGTGGTACACCGAAAAAAATCTGCGAGATGGGTGCTTATAATCATCTTTTGAGAGCATAGCAAAAAAGCTCAAAGGTCGACTTTTGCAACAAAAAAACAATCCCAAAAATGTGTCAAACGGAGCTAATTTATTTTTTTTTTCTGCCTAAAACTTCTTTCTGAACAATAATTGTACTTCAGCACAATTGTATGCCGTTTCAATTTCAAGTCCGAAGACTTTTGTTAGACCCCTTGCGTAGAATATTCCTTGAATCAGGATATGATTGTCTGGGGACAAAAAAAAACCTAGTTTTCTTGATCATTCTATCAACGTGTGAGTTCCGTTTCTTTTCATGTCATGCAACCCATTTGTAAATAAGAAAGAAGATTCAACCGTCAGCAGGTTATAGTAATTTCTCAAAGAATTCTAGGAGCCCTGGGGATGTTTTGTTTCACTCTTTGGTTTTGCTCGTATCTCCCACATAGCCTAGTCAATCCCTCCTATCGCAAATAAAAACAAGAATACTGTACTGCCAACTAGCCGAGAGAAATGCGCTGGGTCATTCCTATGCCAGAGGCTGGGTGTATTTTGCGCAAGATGCATCCCGGAAAAAAATCCCTGGTGTTATTTGGATGTACTGGCATGAGACAGACATTGCGTATGTACTATGTTGCCTGTATTTGGTTCTTTTTTTCGTGTATGAATTAAATTGTACAAGATGCACTTTATCCTGTTGTTTATGAACCGTCAATGATTGTTGATTTTACCGTGGGAATCAGTTTACTAAAATTAAGCTGGGATATTGTGGAATTTTGAAGCACGATGCGCTCAAAAGTGTCGCTGACTTGTGATATGATACTCTACAGTATTTTAATACCACGTTGCCGAATCATTTCAAATTTTCATTTCTGCAATACTAATGAGCGTAATTAAATCGACGTTTAGGTCGCCGAAATTATTGCTTTAAGAATTCCTAGAACGTATACTCCGAATAAAGTGAACCAATGTCTTTCTGGTTCCTTTGTTTGTGTGAGGTATAGACGAGGATGTTCTCCTTCACAAGTCTCACAATCGAGGTGCTGTATGTTTAAAAATCTACCAGGTGGTTGGGGTTGGGGTAGCCCAAAAAGGAGGAAACAAGCAAGATTGGATCTCGAGGTTTCTATGGTACATAGTCGTGAAGATGGGGTACAAGAACATTTATATTCACATCCGTGATCACGCGATTCTTTTGGGTTAATTTTTATATTTTAGAAAAATGCCTGTTTAAAATGTACCGCGAGTACGTACGTGAATTTAAGTCCCCAGGTCTTTCACACTGAACAATGTTCATTCCAAAGTGAATTATGCAAATGGAAAGAATCGAAACGAGTACCAGTGTGAATTTTCGTTGAGTTTTTGATGGACGTAGGAACTTGACGTCACCGACACTGGCCTCCACCATGACACCGTCGAATTTTAAAAAATACGATACAGTATCATGCCTGCACTGTACTTGTTCATCCATATATACTGTAGTATTATACCGTACCATACTAATTACGATATTCTATACGGTGAGATCTACCGTATTTTGCTTTTTTGAATGTCGAGTTCTGCCATTGAGAGATACTCATTCGTTCGGACAGAATTTGCCTATCGGAAAATCTCACATCCACGAGCATATTGTAAAGTTATTCCTCATATATACTCCACCAGAAATCGCTTGGCAACAGGGACGAGTACTGAGATTTTATGCGGCCTCAGATATCTTACGACACTTGGTTTCCTCCGGTGACATCGACATCGACAGTCATCTGAGGCTATGCGTGGGAATCGCAGAGCATTTGAATACCGGATGAGCCCATCTCGAGGGAAAGCTCATTGGTGCGTATCACGTGTCCACTGCACGCGGGATTCACACCACAAGGGATGCACTCAATTTCTGGAATTTTAACCATGTATTATTTATCCAAAATTGTGGGCTTGCATCCTTCGATTTTTGGGCACGTGTAAAATTAATTTCCGAATAATTCGTCGGACAACATCTCTCCTATAGGAAAATTTGAAAAAAAGAGACACTTGAATTCAGCTATAAACTGACCTAAACTAGAATAGCATCAACGTAAGTAACCTAAACTAACCCAGTTTAAATCAACCTAACCAGCCAAAGCGAAATTCCCTTAACCTAACCTAACTGTACAACCTACCGTATATTAACATTATCTAGCTAATATACATCAACCTAACCTGAATTATTGTACATTCATCTAACCAAGTCAGTATTGAACTAACCCATGCAGGATGTGACAAAGAAGAGTGAACCGATTTTTCACTTTTTAAATAGCTTGGTGCCAAAGCAAGCTGCAGCAAGTAAAAAGCACCAAATGAAATCTTGTTCGATTCCTTTTCATATGGTATATGTGGTTTTATGGTCCAAAGTGCCACGGACTAGTTACAAAAACCATTTGAATGGAAACTTCCAAAAAAAAAGTGGCCTGCAGATTCCAACACTAAACTGCTGTTCTCCATAGCTGTTTTTAGAAATAGATGGGGTGCAGGACCAGTAATACAACAGGAAAACTTTATGCTGTCTTCAAGAGGGTGCATTTTATTTGAATTCCACAGATATTCCCGTTTTGAACGCATAAAAAATCAGGAAATTTTTCATGAACGCATTTGATGGATTCCGAAAAATGTTCAAATGGTTTAAACGTCCTTGAATGGGTCGAATATCCATTGAAGCCCAATAACGATTTCATCAGACTTTTCTACTCCGAGTGCTGTTCATTTCTTATGTTTTTATCACCTCCAGAAGGACTAGAATTGTTATAGTGTCAGATCATTCTCTGCTGTTTGGTTGCTACACATGCTGAAATATAGAAGGAAATAGAATTTGGAATTATAGCCGAAGAGTAAGCGCAAAAATTGAACTGCTCTTCCAGAAACAATGCTAGCATCGCTATATTCAAAAAGGGGTTTCATTTCTGGTAGCTGGAATCAGATTTAATGGAAGGTGACTTGTCATTGTTTCAGACTGCGTTCACTGTTTCTAACTTGCAATTGAACTTCAGAAATGAGTGAATTCGATGAATTTCAGTCTTCATTTTATTGGTGTACCCGCGAGACAGACTTGTTCAGACATGGCTTTCCCTAGTATTCAGAAAGAAAATCTGTTCCAACGACGACTCTATACGATACCTATGGGATTGCTTTGGTTACGACGGAGAATGCCGATATATTGACCCTGGAACCCCACAGGGAATTTTTGTCGTCATTCCAAAGCAACAGCGAGCTGGTCGACGACTTTACTGGCTACAATATAATTTTCCGAAAGTACGGTTGGAATGCGTCTGGAAAGTACGTGTCTTGCACACACACTCTATAATTCTATAGTATACTCGAACAAAACACGCGTCAAGTTGTCGCAGAAGACATTGTTGTATGCGTAGACGATCGTTATTTGTCGTGACCAGTGTATAATGAATGTTCGCAGAAGTACGGAACTCATTTGAGAAATTGAAGGTCACACGCATCACCCCAAAAAGTGTAACCCCTTGAGCCAAGATTATTTGAGAACACGTGAGGGAAATACGATTTGAATCCTTGAAGTCCACGGAAAATTGAGTGGGACCTAAACATGTTTTATTTGGCTAGATTCATATCGTCTTTTATCTTTGAATTGAAAGACGATGCACAGATCAGTGCATATAAATGTTACGGGTATCAGGCGAATTTTTAATCATTCGGATGATATGATAGAACAGAATACCCAAAAGCAATTCGGGTCCTTCAATTAATATCAACATCGCAATGAACTTGAAACCGTTCTAGAATGAATTTATATGAAGTGGTCAATTTCATTCATTCAGGCTACATTGACCTCCGAAGAACGGAAATCAGTTTAAATACATTACAGGGAGGCCCCCAGATTCGGACGTAAAATTGTTGCTTGGACCTTGTCCCCATAAATGTCAAATCCTCTTCCCCATTCATTTATTCAAATGGGATCAAATTTTATTCGTTCTGTTTTCATCAAAAATTGAGAAGAAAAAATCCCCGATAATCGAGCAAAAAATGTTTCATCTTCTAGATGTAGAAATTGACTGTTCAAAAGAAAAGCCCGCAATTTAATCTTCTGTAATCAGAAGGGACTCGAGAATCAAAGAACAAGATCAAGTCTAGTTAAACTGTACTTGGAGGATGGAAAACAGTCTGAAAATTGATGCAGATAATTAGCTTATTTGTGAGTACGAATTGGAGCAATTTGATACAGGAGCGTATATTTTTAATTTATGTGAATATAAATATTGTAGCTGAATTAGCCCTCCAAAGATGTACAAATAAGGCCAATTTTTATTTTTATTTTTCTAGGAGCGTTGGAAAAGCGTCTGTATCTTAAGAAAGTGTGCATATGATTCTTTTTTTAAAGAAAAAAGTATGCCCAAGTCGAATCTCCCGTATGCCGGGGCGTCCGTAAGTCGGGGTCCCACCGTACATTCAGATGAAACTAACAGATATCATTTTTTCAATGATGATGTATGGGATTTATCCGAGCTGAAAAGCTGTGAAGGTGTCGAAAAAAAAGAACCACTGCGGGATGAACGCATTTCGAAAGTGTGTTGGCACACTCGTACTCGTATTTGCGCCGTGAATGAGTGGAGGGAAATGAATTATTTGCTTGCTGGTCGTGTCACTTGAGTCGCGTGTGTGGACCGAATCCTCTTCAACGAATACCACGGGATTATTGCGCGTGTCTTGTGCTAATACCCTGGGCGATTACGTTCCCGAGTTAGTTGAATCAGCGCCGGTCACAGAATCGTCATTGAAAAGCGCAATGCCTGTACAGCAGTAGTAACTTCCAGTTGTAGCGAAAGAAAGTGCTCATTTTGCACGGATTCCTCGATGTGGGTCAAGATTCGAGAATGAATAATGACGATCATCGTCTTCTTTTAAAAAGGTTAATATCTAATATAATTTCATTGCGTGGGAGAAATGAGGGTTCAACTTTAATATCATAGAAAATCTCAGCATGTTCAACAATAAGCTTGTGGTTTTTACCTTGGGTACTTCGACGGCTGAATGAGCAAGTGGAAGAGAATTGAAAAAAGTAGGTTGATAGCATGAAACCATAAAGAATGAAGATAGATCTGCTCAAAATGTTTTTTTCTTGAAGTAAGCAATCTGAAAAGCCTGGGGCAAGGTCACTGGGACGACCTGTGAAGAATATCAAACTCAATTTGGTTTTTTTTAAAGATTTAAGTGGAGTACTGTACTGCACAGTAAATGAGACTTTCGAAGGTTTTCAATAATCTTAATTCCTAAAATAACGGTTTTTCAATTTAGTCAGGCTATTTTCAGTTCCTCTTGAGTCTTGGCGAATCGTATTTCATTTCTGTGTCATTATACAGTCAGACCCATACAGACGGATACCCCAAAATATAAATAAATTGATTGGGAGAACTTGAAAATTCTGCCCCAACATCTGTACAATATCTGGAGATACGGACACTCTTCCAACATTTCTCGCAAATTGGAAAATTTCATTTTTCGAAATTCAGATTTCTCTTGAACAAATCCAGCTACATATATTTGCAATGATTAAATAAATTTCAAGATAAATTCACTCAAATCCATTATCTAAAACGGCTAATTTTGTGTGTCTCCTTTTAAACTTTTTTTTCTCATTATTTGTGCACAGTATCTCAAGACTTGTTCTTACCCTTTGTTTACTGAGCTCATTTTGATACCCGGAAATCCGATTCAACTGCGTAATTCGACTCTTCCGCGGAGTTATTTTATGAAAAAGATCTTCACATCGATAAAAAAAATTGAAAATTTTTTGAAGCTGTTTCCCAATCTATTGATATAGAAAAGACAATCACAAAGAGAACCTAATTCGATAAAGAAAATGAAAAAACATGTTATCGTAAAATTCGTAAGGGAAACGTGATCTGTCATGCGGACATTCCGACCTACGGACACGCTCCAATTGTCGAATTCGTCCGCATCTCAGGGCCCAACTATAACTAAGCATTCATTACGACTAGGTGTGCATCAGCACAACGTTTTAGTACTTTTTTCATTTCCATATGAAAATATTGAGTCGCTGAATTTTCGAAGAGAACAATTATTTTTCTTATTTTGGTTTATTATTTTTTACTTATTCATGAATGAATACCATATTTATCTCCGTGCCCAGCATCAAATAGCACGTTAATGAAAAAATAATGCTAATCCGGAGTATATTGACGCGGGATGGAGATTGAGCTTCGCATTCATCCTTCGTGGGCGTGTGTTGCGAAAGCCGGGATATATAAGGAAGTGCGAAAACATGATTTATTCCTGTGCGGGGTAAACAAAGGAAGCTGGCTTGCGCGGAAGCGACAGAAAGTCGTCGCCAAATATCGCGAGCAAATGAAGAATTTGCAAGCGATCCTTTCCTCACTGGCCCCCATTCTTTCTCACGCGCGGTTGTCGATTTCATACGCAGTTACTATTGACACTGTTTCATCAAACTTTCAACGCGGTGGCATTTTCAGTCGACGTTTTTCTGCGAGTGTTTGTTGACAAAAGTTCACTTATTTCTGCTTGCGATAATTTTCTAAGGGTTTGTGTGCTAATTGCTCGACTCAATTTTTGGATATTCAGAATAAATTGCAGAACTTATGGTACGAAACGCCCGTCGAATCACATTCACACGACCGGAATAGACATATTCCTCATATGCAAATGACCTTGAAAGTGATCGTATTGTTATTTTGAATATGTGTTATTGGTAGCATGAGTATATAGCATTTTCAAATGAAAAAACAGCATCCAATGTGATTAATCGAAAAAAATGTCATTCATACGGAGTTCATCTTTTCCATCGAAAGTAGATGAACAGAATTGTGATTTCACACGATTGTAAATCATTTGAAGGAGATTGAGAATAAACAGTTTCTTCAACATTTTGTAATCAAGTACTTGTTTATTACCAATTTACAATGCGAAGGGACTCAATTTTTAATATGCTAAATTTTAATTTATAAGGATTTTCGGGGTTTCGTAGGAGAGAAAATTAATTCTGTTAATGTCTGTGTGTGAACGAATCATCCAGAAAATCGTTAGCTTGATTATGCAATCCTATCTTCAACGATTTTGTCAAATATTGTGGACCTGAAACAGGTTCTGAGTTGCCATGCTGATCTATATGGAGGTGCCCCCGAAATAATGGCGCTAATTGGTGAGTGAACCTTGACCCAAGGCGGAATGTCCGCTTGTCAAATCACGTTTTCTTGTCGACTTCAATGGAGATGTACTGTGCTCAATTCTCCTATTGATTGAATAAAGAGAAGAGTGTTCCAAAACTTGACCAAGATAATTTTTAATATCTTCGAAATGTAGAAAATAATGAATCTACAGAAGAAAACGACGCATAATCTGATCGTTTGGCATGCAAAGAAGCCAAAAAAGCAAAAAAAAAAAAATCAGGAGTGTTCTCGTGCAGTCGAGCTGTGCACATGTGATGAAAATAATTCTGAAAAAGAATTACAAAATCAGCCTGTTCTGTTTTATGATTTTAAATTATTTACTGTGTTAATAATTGTCTTTTTTGTGATTAAGAAGCTCTAAATTTCAAAAGAGTATCCAAATTTTAGAAAATGTCATTTGTCCGTTCATTTGGAAATGTTTATAAACTTTTCGTATCTTGAGACAGTGTCCGGATGTTGGGGCATGCATTCTGCTGAGCCACAAGTGTCCCCAATAAGTCAAATCTTCCGTGTGTCGGGTCGTACGCATGTCAAAGCCAGTCATTGACGCATTCCTTTCCATTCAATTCCAAGAATAACTCGCAAGACCTTTGAAGACGAGTTGGAAAAAATGAATGCTGGTCAATTCGCTCGTCTTTACTGGCAATTATTTGCAGCACATTGCGAGGTGTGCTCGAGAAAGGTCATGAGGGTTGGAGAAGGCGCGTGAGTATAGTCGAGGGGGCATTTCGCAATTGTGCCACACACGTACGCTTATTGTTAAGCCGGGAAACACGTCGGTGGCCTCGCCGTGATTCGTGAGATAAATTCATCGATCACTGCTTCTTTATTTGTTCCCGGTCGACCATTTCCTGCGAATCGTGCTTTCGAGACAGTCAACGCAACGCCGACGTCGCGGGGCAGAGAGATGATTTTTCTTTTCGAGGGTTCTCAAAGAGTTGGTCAATATATAGCTGGAGTATCGGTATTGATGAGTTAAAATCCAAACAGAGGCGAATTGGAGCTTCACGAATTCATCCTCTATGCGAGGGGTTGAAAAATGAATGTGTGACCGGCAATTTATTATTGAGATGAAACAAACTATCATCTTGATATGCGAGCAGACGCATGTACAGGGTAGTCACAGAAGAAATAACTGTACAGTACTGTACGTATAGAGTATTCCTACAATTATATTTCCTTCACCCGAATAAACATTTCTTGCTAAGAAAACTGTCCGGTTTCATATCTTTTGGAGCATTGTGGCCTGAAACCTCAAAGGGGAATGGGTAAAGAAAATAAATGCAAAAAATGCTGGAAATTCCGATGTTGAACCATTCTGTATCGTTTTTATTGGTACAGTAGTTTTTTTTATGTATCGGTCGTTACATAGCATCTGTAATTTACACTGTCATTGTAAAATAAGCATGAAGAAAAGGCAGGTAGTTGAGCGAGTTCGTTCTAGTTCCTTGCCGAGTTTCCCAGGAGATAAGTCAAACGGTTCAGTCGTTATGGATAATTTTAAATGTGCCTATTTATGGCAGTCCATTATGTGTGCTGGAAGTACTGTACAGTACTTTAAACCTTGTTCTGAAGAGCATTTGAAATTTTGAGAGGTCGAAGCAAAAATCGTACGAACCAAGGTCGGCGCCGTCCAGCTTATATTCAAGTGTTTCTTATGGTCAAGTTTCGATTTTTAAGCTCTCTGTTCATTATGTTAAATTATACTCTGCATATGTTATACAATGATCGTTTTGTTGTCTGTCGAAGCCTGGTGAACATTTTCGCACGAATTCCGTCGCTCCATTAAATTGTTTTTTTTTTTGCGCATCTTTCCTGGACTATAAAGCGAAGTTTAACAGTCTGGAATTGTTCGCGTTGTTTCCGCTTTGCTGTTTACCCGCTGATGGCGCATTTCCGATTTCCAGTATAACCCACTGCCTCTGAAGCGAAAAGCTATTCAGCGTTTTATTTTACCTGTAGATGCAATTGTGTTACCTAAAATTTTTCATATATTCTGAAGCTGTAATACAGTATCATCTTGTTAGAGAAAACTTCTTGGGGTTTCCAGCAGAAGAAATTCCAGAATTCAGTTTCACAAGTTCTGAAAAATGAAAGACTGAAGAAAAGGTCCACATCGGACCTGCCTATAATCGATAAGATCTTGTTTTTCTGACATTTACTATGCTAGGATTTTATTGATTGAAAAAACTCAGCCATCGTTGAACGAAAATAAAATTAGCATCTATCAAGCATTCCATTCATTCGCACCACTCTCTTCATTATTGAAGGATGACGTGTGGAACCACTTGGAAGCATCTTTCTCATCAAGTACAGCGACTTCCATCTATGCTTCAAGAACCAGTCAGTCAAATTTTGAAATAAGAAATTTCAGGCTTTGCCAGTTGTTGATCCATTGATCAGCAAGCTTTATTTTCTGCTTTTCAGCATTCACAAGGTTCAAGGAATGTTCCCACATCCAAACCCACTCCTCCCCACCCACATTCATCCAAACACATTCCATCACATCACAGAAATAACAAAAATGAGTTGCATATTGATATTAAAAGAAAAGAAAATACACACACAAATGTACAATTGCACTATGTACAATTGACATTTGTAGTCGGGAAATTTCTACCTGGGGAATCTATTAAAAATTCCTCAAACAAGTTTGCTATACTGGAGTTGAAGTTTGTTAGAATGAAATAGTTTTAAAATATACTCCAAGGGCTTTCTGTTGGGACCTGAGAAAAAGTTTTTTATACTGAAAACATTTCAACTGTATTTGTTTTAACAACAATTACTATACTGTCTATTTTCCTCTGCAAAAATATTAATATAGTATCAAACTCCTGTCTGCAGTCCATGCTTCAAATGAGGGCCTACAAGTTCTGTGAGGACACACACAGTAGTAGGAACTTGATGGCTGCTTAATTTCGGACCGTCAGCAAATATTTCGGCTTCCTTTAAGTACCCAATCCCTTCCGCTGTTTGTATACGAGGTACGTACTCCACCAGAAAGCAATTTCCGTTCTGAAGAATGAGATGGTTGGTTCCGAAACGTGATTTATTACGAATAATGCACCGAAAGGGAAGAATTAATTAGTCGCTAAAAGTAAATCGTCGTAGCTTTCGTTTCATTCACCGTGTAAATCTTCAGCAGCGTACAGTTGCCCTAAAATACTTTTTTTAATGGCCCACAATCCGCAAAAATTTCGATGCGCGACTTGCAGGCTGTATAGCAATTTTATTGCTCTGCTGAAAGCTGAAAGCGGACCAGAGCGAGTGTCCTCGGATTTCTTCGGATGTCATACCTGTAAAATGTGTCTTTTCTTTTGAGCTCAACTTATTTGCTGAATGTCGCATCTCTTCGGAAACGGATCATGGCGCTGTAAAAATAACGACATTTTCTTATGAAACCGGTATTTTTTATATTTATAGTGCCAGAGATGCTCAAGAACTTGCTGTCATGGCCTTCATGAAAAAATTAATTGAGACTCGTGTTTGAACTGCTGCCATGCGATATCGATACCAGTGAATTGCATCAAATGAGACCTTGAGAGGATCGCTTGAAAATTCATCCAGCATGAAAGAGGCCAAACCTGCTGCCTTTTAATATTCTGCAATTTATTTATTCGTGTTACAGTGGTTCGGCTGAATTCATTTTTCATCCGTATGATGTACAGTAGAGCAGCTATTGAAATTTCAGAGTCCCTGTTTCTATGTACGGTCGTCGCATCGAGTCGCGTTCCACAGGAGGAAATTTGAGAATTCGACATCTGAACCATGGAATAACGAACAAGCCAATAATAATCTTTTCAGGAGAAAAAAAAAGCGGCGAACGGAGAGAATTGGAAGTTATGAACTAACGAAATTTGTATCCCCAGAAACTGTGGTTCGCCTGATCGGGGTTTTTTTTTAGTTTCGAACATGTACGAGTATCTTGTTTCTACGCAAAGCCTCTCTTTTCTCACGTCGTAAATAATTTCGGAAAACGGTTCGGAAATACTGTACGTTTTTAAAGACATTATTAATACAGCTTTCGCTGCGGTGAATATTGAATGTGGGTTTTTATTGAAATTGGTTGGAAGAAATATTATGTGAAATGTCTTTTATCAGAGTAGGATACATGTTCAGTCGAATTTCTTCGAGTCAAACTTCAACGGACGATCCCAAAAATGTGAGTTAGGGAAAATAAACCTTTTTTGGGGAAATGAAAAAAAGGATTGCAAGGCATTGCGATTGTTATTTTGGACATTCGCTTTCTTCTTGGATGATTTTACAGGATGCTGAAATAGATTATGATGGTTCATTAGACTAATTAGTCTTTCACTTTCTTTCAAAGCACCTCAATTTACATTTTCATTCCTTTTGTCTTTCCTATATTGATAAGATAATAAACCAGAAGACCCCCAGAGATTCGAGTTTTTATGGGTCGTTTGGGGAAGGCTTTGAGTCACGGAGGTTTTTAATGTACACTCTTTTCCGAGAAAATTGAAACAGGACTTTAAAAATTTCAAGATCAAGAGGTATTTCAATTAGGGAGTCCCGAGTTATGTAGATCCAACTGTAATTTCAAATCCATCCAATAGTGAAGGAAATATAATTAAAGATCTCCTAAAAGAACCGAGGATTCGTCAAATAATGCGCGTTTTCTTTTTCTTTCCTTCATACTTATTTTTATAACGCAGTGTTTTTTCTCATATGACACTTGAAAAAAATGTTGATGGAAACCGAGTTGCGGAGTGTTATTGACTGCAGAATAATGAGGGTTTCTGATCATGCGTGGGTTCGGAAACTCCACATACTGAGTCAGGTTGCCCCACCCCGTACGTAAATTATTCGACAGGTACGTGGAAATAAAATATGTAACTGTTTCGAACGATTTACTCCACTGGCGGAAGATCGGAAACACGGGCCAAGGAAATACAAATGCATCATGCAGTGACAAAGCATCCGGTCGATGTGCCCACATCATGAGAGAATCGCACACGCGTTCCTTCGACCGTTTGCCGCGCTGAATATTGCAAAACAAGAAATAAAACAAGGCAATGCGACGAGCGAAAATTGCGCTGCGCATAATGCATCAAACCACGCGGATGAGACCTTTTCTGCGGATGCTCATCAACTTCCACTCCTTAATTGAGTTTGCTCATCATCCGTCGTTGCCGAAGGTTTTCCCGCGGCGGAAAATCCATGGGATCTGCGCCGGGTTGCGGAAATGGGTTGCGGCTCTTGCTGTTGAATCCCTGCTGCTGCTGACGGTGATCTTGTCAAAGCCTTCCCCAGTTTCGATCAAAGGTAGTCATACGCATGCATGTGCATTTATTTATTCCGCATAACGCATGTCAACGGCCTGGAAAAAATTGAGTGGGGCCCCGAGTTTCGGACGTTACTGATGCTCTTGTGCCAGTGTCGGTGCGTCCGTAAGTTGGATAACATTTTCCCATTAACTTCATCAGGTAAATATTCCATTGGTTCTCCTGTTCATCAAAAATTTGGAAGAAAGTTGAAAAAAAGAATACATTTTTTAAAAATTGGAGATACAGAAATGCCCAAGTGCGCAGAGGAAAACCCAACGGAATCTGACCTTTTGACATTAGAAGGAGCTCGAGAAGCAAAGAAACAGTATAATCTGTATTATTGCACACATGATGCAAATAATCCTGAAAACTGAGCAGAACATTAGCCTGTTTTCGATTATAAATCGAAGTAATTTCAAAATAAAATTAATTTTTAAAATATGTAGATATAAATATAGGTCGATTCTTCCTAAAAAAAAGTATCCGAAATTCGCAAAGAATACGTTTAGCCTTCGTTTGATTTTTTGGGTAAGTGTCCATATCACCAGGATCATCATCCGTCGTTGCCGAAGGTTTTCCCGCGGCGGAAAATCCATGGGATCTGCGCCGGGTTGCGGAAATGGGTTGCGGCTCTTGCTGTTGAATCCCTGCTGCTGCTGACGGTGATCTTGTCAAAGGCTTCCCCAGTTTCGATCAAAGGTAGTCATACGCATGCATGTGCATTTATTTATTCCGCATAACGCATGTCAACGGCCTGGGGAAAATAGAGTGGGCCCCGAGTTTCGGACGTTACTGGTGCTTGGACCTCTTGTGCCTGTGTCGGTGTGTCCGTAAGTTGGATAACATGTTCCCATTAACTTCATCAGGAAAATATTCCATTGGTTCTCCTGTTCATCTGCAATTTGGAAGAAAGTTGAAAAAATGAATACAGTACATTAAAAAAAATTGAAGATACAGAAAATACCCCAGTGGGCAGAGGAAAACCCAACGGAATCTGACCTTTTGACAGTAGAAGGAGCTCGAGAAGCAAAGAAACAGTATAATCTGTATTATTGCACACATGATGCAAATAATCCTGAAAACTAAACAAAACATTAGCCTGTTTTTGATTATAAATCGAAGTAATTTCAAAAGAAAATTAATTTTTAAAATATGTAGATATAAATATAGGTCGATTCTTCCTAAAAAAAAGTATCCGAAATTCGCAAAGAATACGTTTAGCCTTCGTTTGATTTTTTGGGTAAGTGTCCATATCACCAGGCATTTTTTGGATATGGAAGCAGATTTTCTTTGTTTTTATGTGTCCCAAAATCAAATCGTGCAAACGCCGGGGGTATTCATACATCGGGGTGACGCAGTAAATGAGACTGATTATATTGGCTTTCAGCTTCAAGTGATATGCACTTCCTTAAACGCCTAGCTTGGTATCCTTAGTACCTAGTAATTATAGTAGTATCTAATAACGACATGAGGTTGTAAGTTTCTACCAGGAGTACCTTTGTGTCGGAAAAATTTGCCAGGAAAGAAAAACATTGTGAATTTGAAAAATACTGCGTTTTTTGAACACTCTTCATTGAAATTCCAAGCACAAAATAGCACTCATGGAAACTCCTCCTTGGCGTCAGACAATAATTCAGTTAGGTTGGTTTTCAAAATACGGTAGCTTACACTAACCGTGTATTTTTATGTTCCGTGTGGCCAAAACGAATGGCAACTTAAATCGCTTTTCATTCGGAAGTAGTTGACAATTTTCTGACGTTACCTTCCAACTGAAATGTTTTGCCATTAGGCTGTCCTTTATTCTTTTGAATGCGTTCCGGCGTGTGCCGTTTTGTGAAGATATCAACTGTTCTTTACGAGCAAGTCATGAAGCTTCCCATCGAGTCTCCAATTGATGGCCAATAAATGTTATTTGAGTCCGCGCTTGATTACTTTTGAAATTATCTGAGGTTGAGTCAAGTTGATGACTTGAGAATTTATTGTCATGGTCTGGATCGGCGTTATTTCCTCGTTGAAGGAAATTTTGAGCAGAGCCTTAATGTGTCGTAATTTAAAGAGAGTCGCTGCATGAAGTGGGTGCACACACAAGGCCAGACTTTCGTCAGTACACCTGACAAGTAAGAGAAGGCCTTTCCCAGTCGTCACCTTTTTATAAACCATCGAAAAAAATGATTAGTTCAAGCAATGCGCTGATTGATAACGAGGAACACCCAGGAAGAGAAAGGACGAAAAAGTCAGCTCATAATGACTTGATTCCCTCCGACCAGCGGCTCCAGCGTTTTTTGAACTACAACTACTAGTGCTTAGGTGAAAATGCGCAGACGTGCAGTTCTGGAACTGCTCCAGTACTGTCCTTGCACTACGATGCCCAAGGTGTAGGGCAGGAACGGCTTCATGAGATCATGCACATTATTCTGCATGGGGAGGGTTTTTTGTTGTTGTTCAAAGATCGCAAATGATTTATATTTCAATCATTATCTTATCATTGGTGCTGGGTGAGTTCACGAAGTCGGCTTTGGATGCTTTGATCATATGGAGTATGGATATTATTCAGGCCGATGACCTTTGCAAAAGGTTGAGAGCAGTCGCGCGAAGCAGATGGGTTCCAGGGGTTCTTGAAGATAAGTTTCTATGCCTGTTTTACATGGAGCATACTTTGCATTTTTTCCTCCAGAAAATGTAAGAACTTTGTAAAGCTAGCTCTCTATATTGATTATTTTTAGGCCTTCGTCGTTGATCAAAGAAAAACTGAGGCGCGAAAACCTTTCCAGCATCAGCGTCGTGGCATTCGAGCATTTTTCAACTTCGCAAGGAAAGTTTAGGCTTTCGAAGCGTCGTAGTTTCACATCACCAGGATGGAGATTAAAAAAAAAAATATTCTGCTTTGTTCTCGAAATGCCTGGATGAACTCCCATGGAATACGAAGCTATTCTTTGTGGTTTCGTTCATGCTTGCCATGACATTTTGATTTCGGGAAAATAGGCAACGAATATCCGTGGGTTGTCCCACTTGGATGTGACCTTTTATATTTTAAGAGTAGGTGAGATCATGTAAAAAATATCATGGAATGAACCTTGATGTACTGAGGTTCAGGGATTTTTTTCAGATTTTTGAAAAAGTTTTACAATTCACTGCATGATGATGAGTGAAAACTTTCCAATTATTACAGCCAGAGTTGTCCATCTGTGTCAGAGGGTTTTTTTGTTGCTGTTTTACCCCATATATTTGTTGAAAACTTTATGAAGATTTTTCAATATTTTAATTAGGAAAGGACGAAAGTCCTCTGGAACCCCCCTGTTTCCACCCCTTGTAGTATCTTGCCCCAAATGTCAAAAATGGGACATTTATGTACTACTGTATAAGACTGGTCATGGTTCAGGCCATATTCTTCAGGCCAGATAAAAACTTGACAGTTTTTCTTTCTGACCATTATCAAAAATTCAGAGAATGCATGAAAAAGTTGCAATAGATGTGTGTGTGTGTTTCTCTTGACTACTGGCTGGTGTTTACTGCTCAGAGATGGTCTACCACATTGACTGATCATATAAACCATGGTCTGCTTCAAACACATCTGCGCACATACTTCGCAACCGACAGTTCATAATATCTGGACATGTTGAAAGTTGCTGCATTCCACAAAGAGTTTGAAAGACTCCAGAACAATTAAGTTTCTCTGAGTTAAAATGCAGTATACCTATTAAATTACACACACCATCACTAATCTTATGGTAAATGCATGTCCCATTTGTGACATATGGGGCAAGATACTACACGGTGTGGAAACAGAGGGGTTCCAGAGGGATTTCGTCCTTTCCTAATTACATACTGTATACGGAACAAATCTTAATGCAATTTCCAACAAATATATTGGGTGAATCAGCCAAAACTTAAAATTTTCTAGCTTGCCTGAAAGTTTTCAATGACCTATATGGCATGGGTGGAATAAGTGCCTATAACTGGAATATTTTTCCAGTATGCATTAAATTTTTAATGTTTCTAGAAGTTTAATTAATTCCAGAACCTCAGAACATCATGAAACATGTCATGACTTTTTTTTACAATCACACCTAGGTTAAAAAGTATCAGAGGTCGCGTGTAATTTGTACAACCGTTGTAAAACATACAATAATAACGTCTTTGTAAGATTAAGCGCCGTTTTCATGGCGAGGAGCCACAGAGTCAGGCTGTAAATCAGACGCAACCATGATTTCAAAAAGAGCGGATAAAAGTTTCACAACTTCGGACCATGTACTTTTCGATGAGACTAGGCAGTGCGCAGCCACCAAGTGAGTAGGTGACTAAGCTGCGGAAGTCAGGACGAATTAGGCTACAGAAGAGTGTATACTATACAGTATCTTCCTCGCGTCAATCTGTATATGTGGTTACTATACAAGGCTCGGAAGTTACTGATGGCATCGGTGGTGAGAACTTACAGCCGTCTTTGCTCCTGGAAAGTAGAGGGATTTCTCTTGTTCCTAATGCCACGCTTCTGAGGCACACGCAAGGATAAGGAAGCCTCAGAAATTTTTGTTCTTTCTATTTCTTGCATGTGGGAAATGCATACGCTGCGAAGGTAGCGATTTGATGCGCCCCTAAGCCGCGAACTTTTGCACAGCACTGCATCAAAAGTCGGCGGGGCTTGAGTTGTGCGATCTAAATGCCACAAAAAAACAACTTTGAAATCGGTTAAAACTTTCAGATTTTTTTAAACCTTCGGGAGGCTGGATAATTTTCTAAGCCAAAAGATAAACTTTGGATGGTACTGTACTGTACTGTACTATTTTTTGTGGAGAGAATATACTGATGAGACCCCAGTGAAGGGGTTTCCTTCTCTCTGATTTTTAATTTTTGTCAGCAACAGTTTTCATGCAAAATTCCTTGTAAAATTATCACTAATCTCTCTTCATTCCATTTCTATATTTTTACTTTTTATATTCACATCCAAATTTGGAATCTGGTGAAAATTCATTTTTATTTCTTTGTGCTGTGTTTTCAGTGTTCGCTGTGAATTGTGCCAGTTTATTTCCATTAACATAATAATTTGTTCTGAAATACATAGGCGCATACAGTATGTTTGATGTCTCTTCTTGTTTATCTGTTCTCAGCTGGACACCAGCCGATTTCCACTGTTTCATTTTTTCCACTGTGTCTTTATCATCCGTTCTTTTGCTGGGTTCCATTGATGTCCAACAGCAGTGGTTGATTATTTTATGATTGCTCAAAACACCTTTTTAATCTATGTCTTTTATGTATAATGATGGGAATGCGTGTAACTTGCCTGATTGATCATGTGCACAAATTTCATTATTTT
>CAJPEX010001686.1:9762-51772 GCA_905338405.1 Notodromas monacha
GATAGCATACTTGTTCACGGTGAGCGAGTTTGCGAAGCGTTTCGACGAAGTGCGGGATGGTAGTGCCATCGTCGGTCATGGACATGTAATTTTCCAGGAAGTCCTTGATTTTCTCTGCGGAACAGAACATTGGCATATAGGACGACAGTTTTCAAGAGATGAATTCACGAGTATTCACCTTTTTCAGAGGGATAGTTGATTACTTTCGTCGGCATCTTGGCGTTGATTCTGTCCTCTGTATTGTGAAGGAACACTCGACACAACCCTGCGAAAGAATACGTTTGGAATCCTTATGTTCGAAGCGACAAACTTTCAACAATGTATCCACAGTAATTGATTATATCTCCATCCAAAAATTGAACATAATTTGGCGCACAACCGCAATAGCGCGAAAATCTCTCACACGAGATGCCTGGAATGAAAACAACGAACGAGAACTGCAGCAGTTGCCCGCCAAATCGTCGCTCTTTGTCGGCCATGATGACCATAGAACGAAATCTAAGATCCACAGAGCTCCAAGCTTTTATCGCACCACCTGTTCATCATCAACAGGGCATTGACTTCTTACTAGCCCTGGTACATTCTCAAGCTCAGGGATTCCGCTGGTTCAGCCACCTGAATCGGTCGTTGATCCCTGGATGAACTGTGAGGATTTTTTCACCATCACAGATGATGAAAATCCACTTGTGACATACAAACCAAGCATTGATGGTTCTCAGCAACTTCACAGGGTACCATCACCATCTATTCGAGACAAAATTATTGTAGAGAGTCCCACCTTTGAACAGGGTTCTGAAGCGATTCAAATATTCCACCATTTTTAAATACTCTCAACTTTGAATTATGGTTCAGAGTATGCCAACGTTTCCATGGCTTGAGCTCAATATGGCACATTTCCCAATTGTTATGAATCATAATTCCAACTGTTCCTGGAATTTCAATTTTTAACTACAAACATGAGGAACACCCTGCATTTCAGAAAAATTGCTTAATCTTATGGAGCTTAGAACATTTCTCAAAGGAATAAAGGTGGAAAAATGAATGCATTCAATTGCTATTGGAACCTTCCTTGTTGTAAAAAATTAACTCTCACAACAAATTTCATCCTGAGGCCCCTTCAGTACAGTACAGCCAAAATTTAATTTAGGCTACCAAGTTATTGTAACAGAGGTTTAATCCAAATGGCTTCAGGCTAAGAAGAGGTTGCTGTACAGTATAGGTTTAATATTGTAGGAATTCTATAACATCCAGAATTATCCAAGTGAAATAAAATTCGATTTTTTATTCTCATAAATTTAAACTTTTGAAAGCCACTCTCTTCCAGGACACCAGGAGCATATTTCACATCATAGCATAGTGTCATTGTTGCAGCGAAACAAATGAAATTTCAACGAACAGGTCATGGGCTTCTCTATAATTCATCCACCTTCACGAGGCATGCGAAGCGCCTTTCCGAAAAAAAAAAGTTAACGGCCAAATTCAACCAAAAAGAATTTAAAACATTTTCAATGAGTACCGAAGAACACGCTTGCACAACTGACCAATCGTGGCCTCTTCATCAGTCCCGATGCCCGGAATAAAATATCCGCTGGTTCAGCCACCTGAATCGGTCGTTGATCCCTGGATGAACTGTGAGGATTTTTTCACCATCACAGATGATGAAAATCCACTTGTGACATACAAACCAAGCATTGATGGTTCTCAGCAACTTTATAGGGTACCATCATCATCTATTCAAGACAAAATTATTGTTGAGTCCCACCTTTGAACAGGGTTCTGAAGCGATTCAAATATTCCACCATTTTTAAATACTCTCGACTTTGAATTATGGTTCAGAGTATGCCAACGTTTCCATGGCTTGAGCTCAATATGGCACATTTCCCAATTGTTATGAATCATAATTCCAACTGCTCCTGGAATTTCAATTTAAACTGGAAACATGAGGAACACCCTGCATTTCAGAAAAATTGCTTAATCTTATGGAGCTTAGAACATTTCTCAAAGGAATAAAGGTGGAAAAATGAATGCATTCAATTGCTACTGGAACCTTCCTTGTTGTAAAAAATTAACTCTCACAACAAATTTCATCCTGAGGCCCCTTCAGTACAGTACAGCCAAAATTTAGTTTAGGCTACCAAGTTATTGTAGCACAGGTTTAATCCAAATGGCTTCAGGCTAAGAAGAGGTTACTGTACAGTATAGGTTTAATATTGTAGGAATTCTATGACATCCAGAATTATCCAAGTGAAATAAAATTCGATTTTTTATTCTCATAAATTTAAATTTTGAAAGCCACTCTCTTCCAGGACACCAGGAGCATATTTCACATATCATAGTGTCATTGTTGCAGCGAAACAAATGAAATTTCAACAAACAGGTCATGGGCTTCTCTATAATTCATCCACCTTCACGAGGCATGCGAAGCGCCTTTCCGTTTTTTTTTCAATTGCCGGTTTAAGTTGGTTTTTCTTAAATTTTGTAAAAGTTACTCATGGCTTCTTGTGCGAACGTGTTGACTGGTTAGCACCGGAGAAGTAGTCAGGGCTACGGGCCTTATTTTAACCTGGAACGCGGAACTCAAAGAAATAAAAATAAATTTCGACAACAATCCCAGAAGAAACAAAATAATATAACAGGTGCGTCTCAGGACTGACAGCTTCTTTTAAACCCCAACATCACACTGCCAGAATTTTGGTCCTCACGAGCACCTCAGCACATAAAACAGGCATAACGAGACAAAAATAAAACCCACGGCACGAAACAATTTCCCCCCCAATGTTTCCTATTTGCGCAATTTTGTTTCCTGTCCTCTTCCTTTTATTAAGATCACGTTCTATCCACATTCCTCTTAAGATTTACCTCCGGTTAGAATTTCGCGCGAAAAAAAATAACAAAAGCGCCTGGGAAGCTGCGTACTCTTTTTCTCAACGGAAGAAATGCACGTTCACACCGTCAATCACTTCAGAATTCCATCGTAACACCGAAAAAACGTAAACATTGTGGAAGGCGACAAAAATAAATTATCCCGAATCAGCCATAGAAAAAAAAGCCAACAAGGAAAGTGCCGGGCAATGCCGAAATGTTCGATCACAACTCGTCCTTGCTAGGAGTGTCCTCTTCCTCCTCTTGTTCCTCCTCCTTAAAAGAAATATTTCAAAACCCATCATGATTTCGTGAACGAACGACAAAATGAATTAAGCCCCAACCCCAAAATAAAAATTTTTAAAGCAGATAAAAGCACACCTTAGATCACCTTATAATAATATTAGAAATCACGAAGACATTTCGATGAACATGCAAGAAGCATTCCTTACAATTCAGAAAAGGTATCATGCATAACACGAGGAAAATGTTACAAAATAAGAGTACAGTACAGTAATTTCGAAAACAATGAAAACCACAAGAACAATGTTAGTATGTTCAACAATAAAACCCATCCGCCACATTTAACTGAACATAAGAACAAGAAGTGGGACTGCGTCAATCATGGATTCAGTTACATAGAAAAATTATTTCAAGGCAGAAATCATTTCAGAGGAAAAATTATTTCAGAGAAATGTAGTTGAAGAATGTGTGAGCGTAAGAACAATAAAATAATCAAATAGGGTTAAAATTTGCAATAAAGCAGAATATGCTTATGTTTAAAAGAGTTCATTCATGAACTTTGCCAGACGCGAATCTTCGCTTTTAACTTATTGCGAACTGATGAAAGAACTGATCAGAGAACTGCGCCAAAATCCTGACGGTTTTTTCAACAAGGTTGAATGGAAAACTATTTTAAATCACGATAACAAGTAAATGAAAAAATATTACAATAAAATTTACTTTAAAAATGCCATAATTATGTAAGAAAATATTCAAGGCACATGCGAAACATCTTCAACAGTAATTTTAAGAACGTAAGATGACGACGTTCGGGTTTGCATCAGCTTCCAAAAAATAAAAAATAAACGTCCGAACCGAGACAGATTCACATTACAAACAAAATATGGTCAAAGAGTCAAATGAGAAAGCAACATGGAATCCCCGTCAGTTACCTTATCAGGATTCTCACGGCCTTCCAGAAAGTCCGAGAGCCCTTCAAGGGTTCTCGGGCCGGAATAATCAACCACCTAGGTTAGTTCATGCACGCGTGCGGGAGAAGGTCATTGAACCCGAAACCAGACATGGAAGAAACAAGCAAGAAAACAAACGGGATTAGATACATCAATACGTAAAAAAATGTTCACCTCGGGCATGTCTGGAGCGGCTTGGCCGTAAACTCCATCGGTATCCAAAAATTTCGACAAACCCTCGAGGGTTCTTTCTCCATTATACTCAATTATCTGCAGGAGTCCAAGGGGAAATTAAGATAAAAATGAATGAAGACATTTCCAAAATTAACATCCTTCCTACACAAAAAAATGCACACTTTAATTTTTCAAGTCACGTATAGTGAGAGAGAATTAATAGAAAAACTCCAATGATATTTTTAAACCTCGATCAACTCTCCAAAATAACATTTGGAATTTTTATAATCACAAAGGGAACGGAGAGTTTGATAAATGAACCACAGATCACAAATGTAATGCGATACCATCCTGTAAAAATATTATATCTAAGGCTCACAGGGTTGCCAAGAAAATTATTAAAAAAGTTGAAATCTGGTCAAACGTAACTTTCATTTAAATATCATCACCGCGCGTGTTACTTTAAAATTGCTGCTAGAAATAGATACTTCATAAATTTCTTTCTACCAAGATGTAGTTCACATTCGAAGCATCAGAGAATTTAAATTTTCAAAGACGAAAATTCTTCACAAGAATACAGTAACTTGCGAAAATACTTCAATCAACTCAAGAAACAATGAATTCAAAGCTCGTCGAGAAACTTGCCTTATTATCTCCCTTGCGGTACAATTTCAAGGTAGGGAAAGACTGGATCTTGGTGTGCTCAAGTTCGTTGGTAGTAGCGTCCATCTTGGCGACGACGATCTTGTCATTTTCCTTGTACTTCTCACCAAGCTAAAATCATAACGAAACACCTTCAGAACTAGAAACAACAAAAATTGTGATCAAGAAATTTGCACATACCTGATCGTAGATCGGGGCAAGTTGTTTGCAGTGTCCGCACCACGGAGCGTAGAATTCAACCAAAACATCCTTCTCCTTGTCCAGTGCGACTTCGTCGAAGTTCTTGGACACAAGGACCTTCACGGGGTGCTTATCCCAGTCCTCTGGAATGTCTTCGGACAACAGATGTGGCTGTAACAGTGAACAGAATATGAAGATCAAAAATGAAACGCCAAAAAAGTATCAGAAAATCTATGAAAACCGAGGATTGACGGTAAAATAAAAAGTTGAATGATTTCTGTATATGACAACCGTGCGAAGTCCACAATGATTTTCTCCAACGTCATTACACCGATAACGTCGAATTTAATCAAGTCGCATCGTGTTTCTCTACCATGTTAATTACATTGGGCTTCGACGAATTAAATATCGATACAACTTGTGCTAGTTTTTCAGGCAACATCTACTTGAAATATTTCTCAATTGGGCTTCGATGCGAGAACAACAATTAAAATAGCAGGAAATCGCCGTCGTATTTGTTCCCCTAACGAGGAAACGTGGAAGGAAGTCGCACATTTTCTCTTGTAATACTGAGTAAATTCTGAACAACAGGTATATTGCATTAACAAGCGAGTGTCACCTTAAAACACCCATAGAAAACTGCATACATGGATTCTTCGCATTGTGGACTTAGAATGCCACCAATTTCCTTTTCAGGAAGTGGACCCGGCTTCAGATAATGGACTTCACATTAAGTGATCATCATTCATAAATCCGATGAAGCAGCCCACATTAAAAATAGGGAAAGGTTTCAATCGATATTATTTTCATCAAGAATTGCTTTTCCTGCAACGAGTGTTTTTCCAGATAAATTCTGATACAGGAATCATCCTTCTGTGTTTATTCCTTTGTCATTTATTACATGATTCATGAAGAAATGACGAGGGATCAGCCATTCCACGAAACTTCACATCACTCGGTCGATGAACTACCCGGATAAGAGTCATCAGCCATTTTAAGTAGCCAACCAGAATTCCCGTAGGAAATAAACCAAAGCCTTCCTGTAGAAGTGGTAAGTACTGTAATGTACAATACTGTACCTTAAGTTTCCCGTCCAAGAAGCTGCTGACGAATGCTTCAAGAGCAGCCTTGTCCTTGACAACTTCAGCTGGCTTGTACTTGGTCATATCCTCCTCCAACTTGATGATGCGCACGTCAGGAATGTCAGATTCCTTCATTCCGAAAAACTCGAGAATACGCTTGTGTTCCTCCTCGTCAGTGTCGATGTGAACAAACAGGATCTTGTCTCTGACACCCTTGGCGATCGTTCGACCGGCATCGACGAGTTCGTTGGCAGACTTGTCACTCTTGCCGACGAAGATGAGAACGTGGGACTTGATGTCACCGCCGAAAACCTTCTGGGCAGTGTCTTGGTTGAATTCGACGACCAATGGAAGAGCGTTGGTTTGGACGAACTTCGTCACAGCTTCAACTGAGATCTCTCCGTCAAATGGAGTCTTTCCATCGTCGAACTGGGGGACAGATTCCGAACGATACCAGATTTATTGATTCGTATTTTCGGGTTTGGACGAGAGAATATCAACACATGCTAACTTTCGAAGAGTCACAGTGCGTCAATTAGTTCCGTATAATTTTTCATGCTTCAGTTTCAGAAACAATCAATATTTAATTTCAAAATAAAATGGAACATGGGCAGCTCAAACCCTTACAAGTCAAATACCTCCTTAATTCGATTTTTTCAAGTGTCCATCTGAACTCCCGCAGAAACAATGCATTAAAACCTCTCAAACTCGAAGGTTTTTCCACTCAAACCTAAATAACTCGGATTTCCCAGAGGCCTTAAGCTATTTTATGGGACACAGGAAAGGGAACGGCAAACAAAATGTTCTTCGAGTTTTGAAACGAAGTGTAAGACCAAATGGGGAAATGAGCCCTTGCCTCCGAGTTCAGCATCCCGTCAGCTCGAAGAAGCGAATTTTAAGCCCAAAATATCTTACTTTTCCAGTAATGCTCGTTCCCTTAACGTATAACCTCCCGAATTCGAATATTTCGCTGGTCCCTTGAAGTTCGACTGTATCTTATACATTTCTAGCCAAGCTAGTTACAAATTTGCACCCCTCAATTAAAAAATCATTTAGAGAAGATTACGACACCTTCTTAAAAAGAGTAACGGAATCTTCGGCGATTTGGTGCTCCTCAGCAATCTGTTGCACGTTGGTGATGGCAAATGGGTAGTCGTCATTAGAGCCGGCAGCCTCAACGAAAGCCTTGGCGGCACAAAAATTTCGACAAACCCTCGAGGGTTCTTTCTCCATTATACTCAATTATCTGCAGGAGTCCAAGGGGAAATTAAGATAAAAATGAATGAAGACATTTCCAAAATTAACATCCTTCCTACACAAAAAACTGCTCACTTTAATTTTTCAAGTCACGTATAGTGAGAGAGAATTAATAGAAAAACTCCAATGATATTTTTAAACCTCAATCAACTCTCCAAAATAATATTTGGAATTTTTATAATCACGAAGGGAACGGAGAGTTTGATAAATGAACCACAAATCACAAATGTAATGCGATACCATCCTGTAAGAATATTTCAACATTACGCAGTCAAGCCTCTAATCTTATCTAATGCTCACAGGGTTGCCAAGAAAATTATTAAAATAGTTGAAATCTGGTCAAATTTAACTTTCAATTAAATATCATTACTGCGCGTGTTAATTTAAAATTGCTGCTAGAAATACTGTAGATACTTCATAAATTTCTTTCTACCAAGATGTAGTTCACATTAGAAGCATCAGAGAATTTAAATTTTCAAAGACGAAAATTCTTCACATGAATACAGTAACTTGCGAAAATCCTTCAATCAACTCAAGAAACAATGAATTCAAAGCTTGTCGAGAAACTTGCCTTATTATCTCCCTTGCGGTACAATTTCAAGGTAGGGAAAGACTGGATCTTGGTGTGCTCAAGTTCGTTGGTAGTGGCGTCCATCTTGGCGACGACGATCTTGTCATTTTCCTTGTACTTCTCACCAAGCTAAAATCATAACGGAACATCTTCAGAACTGGAAACACGAACAAAAATTGTGCATCAAGAAATTAGCACATACCTGATCGTAGATCGGGGCAAGTTGTTTGCAGTGTCCGCACCACGGAGCGTAGAACTCAACCAAAACATCCTTCTCCTTGTCCAGTGCGACTTCGTCGAAGTTCTTGGACACAAGGACCTTCACGGGGTGCTTATCCCAGTCCTCTGGAATGTCTTCGGACAACAGATGTGGCTGTAACAATGAACATAACGTCAAGATATTTTTCAGAAAGAAACTAACAAAAATGAAACGCCGAAAAAGAGTCAGAAAATCTATGAAAAGCGAGGATTGAAGGTAGAAAAAAGTTTCATGATTTCTTTATATGACAACCGTACGAAGTCCACAATGATTTTCTCTAACGTCATTACACCGATAACGTCGAATTTAATTAAGTTGCATCGTGTTTCTCTACCATGTTAATTAAATTATGCTAAGACGAATTAAGTATCGACACAACTCGTGCTAGTTTTTCAGGCAACATCTACTTGAAATAATTATCAATTGGGTTTTAATGTGAAAACAATGAAAATAGCAGGAAATCGCCGTCGCATTTGTTCCCCTAACGAGGAAACGTGGAAGGAAGTCGCACATTTTCTCTTAAAATACTGAGTAATTTCTGTAACAGGTGTACTGTATCAACAAGCGAGTGTCACCTTAAAACACCCCTGGATAGCTGCATACATGGATTCTTCGCATTGTGGACTTAGAATGCCACCAATTTCAATTTCAGGAAGTGGACCCGGCTTCAGATAATGGACTTCACATGAAGTGATTATCATAAATCCGATTAAGCAGCCCACATTAAACGTAGGGACAGGTTTCTATCGATATTATTTTCATCAAGCATTGCTTTTCCTGCTACGAGTGTTTTTCCAGATAAATTCTGATACAGGAATCATCCTTCTGAGATTATTCCTTTGTCATTTATTACATGATTCATGAAGAAATTTCGAGGGATCAGCCATTCCACGAAACTTCACATCACTCGGTCGATGAACTACCGGGATGAGAGTAATCAGCCATTTCAAGTAGCCAACAAGAATTCCCGTAAGAAATAAACCAAGTTCATCAACCGAAGCCTTCCTGTAGAAGTGGTAAGTACTGTAATGTACAATACTGTACCTTAAGTTTCCCGTCCAAGAAGCTGCTGACGAATGCTTCAAGAGCAGCCTTGTCCTTGACAACTTCAGCTGGCTTGTACTTGGTCATATCCTCCTCCAACTTGATGATGCGCACGTCAGGGATGTCAGATTCCTTCATTCCGAAAAACTCGAGAATGCGCTTGTGCTCCTCCTCGTCAGTGTCGATGTGAACGAACAGGATCTTGTCTCTGACACCCTTGGCAATCGTTCGACCGGCATCGACGAGTTCGTTGGCAGACTTGTCACTCTTGCCGACGAAGATGAGAACGTGGGACTTGATGTCGCCGCCGAAAACCTTCTGGGCAGTGTCTTGGTTGAATTCGACGACCAATGGAAGGGCGTTGGTTTGGACGAACTTCGTCACAGCTTCAACTGAGATCTCTCCGTCAAATGGAGTCTTTCCATCGTCGAACTGGGGGACAGATTCCAAACGATACCAGATTTATTGATTCGTATTTTCGGATTTGGACGAGAGAATATCAACACATGCTAACTTTCGAAGAGTCACAGTGCGTCAATTAGTTCCGTATAATTTTTCATGCTTCAGTTTCAGAAACAATCAAAATTTAATTTCAAAATAAAATGGAACATGGACAGCTCAAACCCTTACAAGTCAAATACCTCCTTAATTCGATGTTTTCAAGTGTCCATCTGAACTCCCGCAGAAAAAATGCGTTAAAACCTCTCAAACTCGAAGGTTTTTCCACTCAAACCTAAATAACTCGGATTTCCCAGAGGCCTTTTGGCTATTTTATGGGACACAGGAAAGGGAACGGCAAACAAAATGTTCGAGTTTTGAAACGAAGTGAAAGACCAAATGGGGAAATGAGCCCTTGCCTCCGAGTTCAGCATCCCGTCAGCTCAAAGAAACGAATTTTAAGCCCAAAATATATCCTTACTTTTCCAGTAATGCTCGTTCCCTTAACGTATAACCTCCCGAATTCGAATATTTCGCTGGTCCCTTGAAGTTCGACGGTATCTTATACATTTCTAGCCAAGCTAGTGACAAATTTGCACCCCTCAATTAAAAAATCATTTAGAGAAGATTACGATACCTTCTTAAAAAGAGTAACGGAATCTTCGGCGATTTGGTGCTCCTCAGCAATCTGTTGCACGTTGGTGATGGCAAATGGGTAGTCGTCATTAGAGCCGGCAGCCTCAACGAAAGCCTTGGCGGCACTGCCTGCGAGATCCTTGAAGAAACCCACGACGACCACGTCATTCTTCTCGATGAAGCTCTTAGCATCATCCACACTTTCCAAGGTCTTGGCTGGGGGCCCTGACTTCTTCTGGACCCAGCTTACGATGTCAGCTGCTTGACGTCCACCTGAAAAATTTCAATGTAAAATGATGAGACGCAATTTCAAAAAGTTATAAATAAGTTTCGAATAGTAGAGTCGATAAACCCACTCGGGTTAGCACACGTCATGACTAAAAATATTATGATTCAAGCATACCAGTGTAGCTGATGGATTTTCCGTTGCGGAAGAAGAAAAGCGTAGGATAGCCTCGCACACCATGCTCGCTAGCGAGATCGGACTCGACAGTGGCATCAACCTTGCCGAGAACAATGTCTGATCCATCGTCCTTCAGAGTCTTCGCAGCTTTCTCATACTCCGGTGCCAAAGCCCGACAATGACCACACCAGGGTGCATCTGGAATGAACGATTATTCACCCAATGCGGTCTATGGATCTATAGACAGTAAAACTTACAGAATTCAACAAGAATGTGAGGATGTTCCGTCAAGACTGTCTGGAAATTGTCCTTCGTAAGTACCAAGACCCCATTGTCGTTTTCAACTTCGCCATTCGCTGCCAACACCGACACGAACAAAAGACACACAACCCACCGAAGGCCCATGATTAAAGCCAGCACACGATAATGCGTTTAACGGAAAAGAAGACTGACCGGCACTCAACCACAGAACCTAGGAGACAGAAGATTTCGCGATCATCAATAAGGATTGAAACTTCGAAATGCGACAAGGTGAGCGCTGAAACCTTCATGGATCACTCTTTCCGGGAAGCATTGCTCATGGCGATAGCTATCTTCTTAATGCCCTCGAGGTACGCGTCACTGATAGAAGATCCAAGCGACTCTTATACTGCACTGATTCATAGACAACTATGATCTTATATCTACTAGCTCAATGCAACGACAGTATGAGCTGAGCGACAGAACAATTGAACGTGGTCATCCAATCGCAAGCCCACGTCATGATAAGCGAACCTTATTCAACGTGGCTGTCGGCAACCGACCGCCCCGCGAACGAAAGTAACACCACCGTTTTGTGGATACACTCTTGTTCAAATATGCAAGAATACCGTATACAGCAATGAATCACCAATCTCCGGAATTCTATAATAAAATTTTGAACCCGTTTTTTAAGACTTACCTGAACAGAACTGATGCGGAAAACTTTCCAGTATAAGATGAACCATGGAACTGTGAAAGCAGAATACTCACATGCTCTTCCATCCAATTTTACCCATCATATGGAAATCACATTTCCAAGACTGTGTTCATATGTCAGAACATCTGGTACATGTTGTATCACATTTTCCCACAAACTTCCATCAGCACATTGTCAATCACTAATTACATGCAAGCAATCATTGAAAAATATTTTAAAACTTTACATCTCAGCTCAAAACGCAGAAAATGTTACTCTTATCACTAAAGCATATTTAATATCTTCTTTTAGTAAAGGAGGCAAAAAGGCATAAAGCATGAACACACATCACTTCATTGAATACTGTACACAATATGGGCAGTGCCAGAAAAAAGTGGGTATATTCCCCACACAACAAACTTATTCCAGTCCCGGGCCCATTTTGTTTTATGTATAAAGTTGTCAATGTGTGAAACATGATTTCCCATAACTTACAATTTTAATATATTTCATACTTCCTAATTCAAGAGAATATTTCCATCAGACACCCTTGAAAAGACCATGATCAACACATACATTTTTGCACATTTTCAGCATACATTTTTGAAATTGAAGCTCAACACAATTTTAAAAATTCAAACTCTTAATTGACAAGAAAAGGAAAATATGCATGGGTTTCTCGTCTCTTTCTTTTTATACTTATTCACAAAGATTCGGCTCAGATTCAAGCAGCAGCTCTGTGCCAAAAATTTGTTTTTGTGAGAGAATGTCATTGAGTGATATATTTCCTTCCCTTTAAAAAAAAGGCGGCGATGCGAAATTTCTCTTTTCATGGGTATTCTGAAAAGCGGGGAGTCCCTTGCGTACTGGAAACACATGTTTTAATTCAAGCTGCAACATAACAGACTCGGTAAATGAAAACACGAAATTTGAGCAAGACTTCTTTAATGCCCCGGTTGCGCCAAAATGATACCACCAGCAAGTTTTAAAAAATACGCTGCACTCCAATCGCTTCCATCAGATCCCAAGCCACGAAGAAAAACAACTAAAACGCCAGAGAAAAGCAAAATCACACCTGCTAAGTCGATCCTTATACAACCCAGGAAATGCAAAAAAAAATCCCTATTGTCAAAACAAAAGCGGTCAAAATACTCGGCTCTCACAACGCCAATAACAAACTCAACTCGCCGGGATTGGTTTTCTTTTTCTTTTTTTCAAGACTAGCCGGAGGAAAAAAAAAATCATACCATTCAATTTAAAAACGTTCTTCGGACGAACACTTTTTTTCAATATGCCACCTTGATCAGCTTCCGTTTTTCGCCCTCAATCGACCTGTGCCGAGAAGCCAAAGGTAATCTTAGTCGCACAACCGTAGACTGAACATTATCATCATCATCATCATGAAAATATGTCTCGAACATATTCGACATCAAGAACATCACGTTCCCGCATGGAAGTGCCACAGTTCCAACAACAAAACGTCTCAACGACTAGAACACGGTGATTCAAAAAGAGAAAAAAAAATTGCAACGCAAATTTTTTTTTTTCTTGTCGCGAATTGCACTCAAAAAACCATGAGCAACGAGATTTCAACTCCTATCATCAATCACTAGCTACAAAAAAATCACATCTAAGGATCACTCACGGGGAGAAAAATGTCGAGTAAAACGCAACCAATTTTGGAATGCATGAATGTTGCCTTGCATAAAATACAACACAATCGTTTCGCCATTTTCCTTTCTTTTGGGTACGTCACGTTATCATCTCTATGGGTATTTGGAATAGCGCTTCGAAAGTTGCCAAAATCTGTTTCCTGGTACAGTAATTTTCGTTACAAAGAATTTTCTCTCGGTCCCGGTATTTTTCAAGGGGAAAATGTAAAAAAAACCGTTATAACGAACTACAATCTCAGTATAACGAATTTTTGCCCTGATTATGTGTACACGGGCCACAGACAGTTTTACGAATTGGCTCAATACAGGAAAACCCAACTCGTGCATAAATGCAAGACCTTCAAAAAATATAAACGCTAATCGTCTTGTACAGAAAACTTAGCGTTGCAGGAAGTTATAATCAAAATATATCTACCGTTATTTTATAATCTAGAAATGACATACAGTTTACTAAGTAAGTTTGAACGGATGCAGCTCAATTCCAGGGAACACACAGATGTTCACGGATAAATGCTCTTCTTTCGGTATATTTTAAGTTATTCTTCAGTAAGATCAGTATATTTTGAGGAAATTAAAGGAAAAGGTCTAAAATACAAACATTGTATTTTACATGCTCGCCATTATTTCATAAAAAGAAGTGGGAAATTATGGCAATTATTCACAAATCTTTTCTGGAAGTACAGAACTTCAAAACATTCATTAACCTGTTTCATAAACAATTTTGGTCCTACACACGCAAATAACCATGAATCTGATTATAACGAATTTTTGCTCAGGGCCCTGGGCGTTCAGTGTAACGAAATTTACTGCATCACGAATAGATTCCTCGAATTTTACAGTTTGACTTGCGTTACACGTTACGGGTTTCTTGAAAAGTCCCTCGAGTCACACAAAACCTGTACTGTACATCACGGGAGACAAAACGAAACTCGGTCATCTTGATTTCAATTCAATAACCAACGATAATTTGGTTATCGCGAGATGGCACAATTTTCCAACTATCCACATTTGGCCGTTTCATAAATCAACGAAGTTTTAGCCCAACAAAAAAAAAAAAAAACGGACTCCCCATAATCACAGTTTGTTGGTGACTCGCAGACAATTTCCAGAAACCTAACCCTAGATGTCGCTCCTTTCCCACGACGCGCTACTCCAAATAACCTAGTTCGACACCAGCACAAACGAACGAAAAGAGAAAAAAAAGCCGCAAATAACGAACCACTATCACGGGTAGAGGAGGAGGAGGAGAATGAGAGAAAACCAAAGTACAACAACCACGTAATTGATTTCGCGGTCAACTTTGAGAGGCAGAGCGACAAACCTTTTGAGGCTCTTGCTTGAGCGGAGCCGGGGCACGAATACCGTAAGAGGAGGAGAATGAGAGAAAACCAAAGTACAACAACCACGTAATTGATTTCGCGGTCAACTTTGAGAGGCAGAGCGACAAACCTTTTGAGGCTCTTGCTTGAGCGGAGCCGGGGCACGAATACCGTACAAAAACGTGGCAGCAATGACCAGCGAGGCACCGGTCAAGAAAAAGCTAGAAAGCGACAAATCCCCTAGGAAGGCGTACGAGCACACGGCCGACAAGATGATGGAGAAGGAAGTGGCGAAGCCCTTGAGGATGTTGTCGGTGTACTTGATGGTGATTGCCACAATCAAACCACCGAGGGCCTAAAAAAAAGTGAGTGGTTTTGACACGATGGCAATGCCGAATAATGGAGTTCGAAATAATTGACAGCGTGAAAACACATGAATGATCATTGAAACCAAATCGAAGTTGCTGCGAAATGAGTTGCACAGCAACAACTCACACAGGGATACAATTTTTCAATTTACATTAATATTTTTGACATGAGGAACTAAAAAAAAAAAAGACTGGGAAATATTTGCGTTATTTTTGATAAATGCATCAGTTTTTCTTCAAGAACAAAAATTATAAAGGTGGACTTCCTTTACAAAGATCTTGTCTAGAACGATTTTCTCTCTAAAACTAATTATTTTTTTTGGTCTGGTAGGTTTCTGTCCCCATGTCATATACAACAAAAATCTCTCTGCAACCAATTTTTTCTGGTTCTTTTGAGTTTGTTGAAGAGAGTCTTCCCTCCTGGTAGTATTGAAAATTCATTTAGCTTCATTTTTGAATTTATAACTGTAGTAATTCTTTCATAAAATTCAAGCATCAATAGTTTAACTTCTTCAAGGACAAATTCAAAAATGATCAGAAATCAATACTGTACAGTAATGTTCAATATTTGGAAAGAAAATGAGAATTCCAAGGCATGCCTTGGAAGACCTGGAGGCAACCCTTGGAATTACTGCCACATTGATTTCCAGAATTCTGAGGGAAAAGCTGGGCTGCAAAAAAAACACATGAATGATCATTGAAACCAAATCGAAGTTGCTGCGAAATGAGTTGCACAGCAACAACTCACACAGGGATACAATTTTTCAATTTACATTAATATTTTTGACATGAGGAACTAAAAAAAAGACTGGGAAATATTTGCGTTATTTTTGATAAATGCATCAGTTTTTCTTCAAGAACAAAAATTATAAAGGTGGACTTATTTTACAAAGATATTGTCTAGAACGATTTTCTCTCTAAAACTAATTATTTTTTTGGTCTGGTAGGTTTCTGTCCCCATGTCATATACAACAAAAATCTCTCGGCAACAAATTTTTTCTGGTTCTTTTGAGTTTGTTGAAGAGAGTCTTCCCTCCTGGTAGTATTGAAAATTCATTTAGCTTCATTTTTGAATTTATAACTGTAGTATTTCTTTCATAAAATTCAAGCATCAATAGTTTAACTTCTTCAAGGACAAATTCAAAAATGATCAGAAATCAATACTGTACAGTAATGTTCAATATTTGGAAAGAAAATGAGAATTCCAAGGCATGCCTTGGAAGACCTGGAGGCAACCCTTGGAATTACTGCCACATTGATTTCAAGAATTCTGAGGGAAAAGCTGGGCTGCAAAAACAGTAATGTTCAATATTTGGAAAGAAAATGAGAATTCCAAGGCATGCCTTGGAAGACCTGGAGGCAACCCTTGGAATTACTGCCACATTGATTTCCAGAATTCTGAGGGAAAAGCTGGGCTGCAAAGAAAAAAAAAAAACTGCAGGAAGGGCACCTCATCTGTTGAGTGGATAGCAAAACTCTGCCAGGGTAAATTTTGCAATACATTAAAAAAATTTGTCAAACAAGGCTGATTCTTTTTTTGTGCCAAAGAATATGTTTGCCCAAAAGAATAACTTTTTTCAGCTCTTTTAGACGCCATTTTCATTTTCATTCCGAGAACTTTTGTTAGAGACCTCGTACGAGGAAATATTTGAGCTATCCCAATTGGTGAGTTGTTGTTCTGCAAAAAAATGCGGAGAAATCAAATTCAAAAATGATGACCTTGAACCTAACAGATCTCTATCTCTCTCTTGAAAAAAAAATAATAATCACACAACCCTTTTTCGAGTCTATCATGATCCTCTCTAATTTTTCCAAAGAGACAGATAACAATTTAGAGTACGAACAAGGAAAGATTCTTTTTAAACTCGGGCTTCAACTGTTCCCTTTTGTTCAATCCATTCTTCACACGGTGGTAGACAAACGAATACAGTATTAGCATGGGGGCTCCTTAGGTTAAAGAGGGTCTTCACTCGATGGAAGGAATTCCTGACTCTCCCGCAAAAAATCCGAGTGCCTCCATACAAATACAAAAATACAGCTTTAAAAAAGCAAGACCTTCGTCCAGAGAAATCACTTTGAAAACGACGGGGTGAAACGCAACTGAGAATCCCACACACACACACAAGATCAACTCACCTGAAGCAAAATAACACACCAAGTGAGGTGATTATACCCAGCAAAAACCCCGCGCTTCAAAATCTCATCCGAGTCATTGTAAAAAGACGCCAGCACTCCAAACAGAACAGAAGTGATGCCTGCGTGAAAACGTCGGGAAAAAAAAGCATCCGTGAAATAAAATAATCTAGTTGTCGTTTTCATAATTTCTACATGAATGCAATGCACTGTTACTGTCACGTAGTCGAGAGCATCTCACCCATCTGAAGGTTTCGTATCGTAAGGCCCGGCGGAACAGCCTTGGTATTATTGCCCATTTTGATCAATCGCTCGAAATAAACTCCCGCCAATCCGCTGGAAAGACTCGCAATCACCACACACACTAAGCCGACAACAGTGGAGCTTGTTGAGTTGACGGCTTCTTGCTTTAGATCCTCGGGATCCAACTGCAAACAAACCAGGAACAAATCAATAAGTCATACTGTAAAATAATACGCCATTAAAATGCTTGAAACGTCAACGCGGAAACGCTCCAGGGACTCAAAAAATATATATACTGTATTGGAGGATGGTCACAAGGCGTCTTTGATTGAAAGTGGAGACTATAGCGCTATCTAGTGATGACATGTAACTGAGAAGAGTAAAAGTGCGGGTCAGCAGGTGGAAGCGAAAGGTCTTATACTCCATCCACAGCGACTTTTTTCAAAAAGGTTTTATTCGTCGTGCAGATACTGTAGTACAATAAAGTAAAATTCCATTACAAAGAATTTTTCAATGAACATCTTTGTCTTGGTCCCGGCGGTTTCTTCATAGGGAAAATGTCATAAAAATGTCGTAATTGAAAAAATTTTCCTCTGCGATCTTAGCATAACGAATTTTCGCCTTGTTTATGTGCGCATGGGTCATAGCAAATTTTACTAATTGGCACAATACAGGAAAACTCAACTTGTGCATAATTGAAAAACCTCCAAAATATATAAATTAAATCTTTTTGTACAGAAAAGTTTGCATTGCACAAAGAAAGTAGCTCTCATAAAATTTATTTAGCTTTACTCCACAATATAGACATGGACAATTTTTTGGAAAAGTATGTTTGAAAGGATACTTTTCCATTTTGCAGAACATCCAGTTCCCTATGAATGAATGCTCTTTTTGCACATATATTCCCTGCTGGTTTCAGCATATACTTTCGTAAAATCAGCATAATTTTAGAAAATTCAAGAAAAGGAAGATCTAAAATAAAAGAATACTGTAGTACAGTCCTTCAAATAATGTGTTAAATTGTCTTGATCATTTCATTAAAAGAAGCTGGAAATACTAGCACTTCTTCACAAATCTGCTGTGGAAGTACAGTACAGTATTTTTAATCAATTATCATCGGTTTCCCACGAAATTTCAGTCCTAAATGCTCAAAGAACTATTAATCTCCTTCTGACCAATTCTTTTCTCAGTTCCCTGGGAGTTTGCTGTTAACAAGATTTCACTGCACTGTACAAATATGATACAGTACATATATTGATTTAATTATACTATTGTACAGAGTTGAACCTGGATAACTCGAACATCCCAAAATCGAATTACTCCCTTTGGAGAATTTTCTTAGAAACAATGCTTGAAAAATCTCTCCAACTCAGTTTTTTTTTTTTTTTTGCTAGACCATTGAAGTTAGATTTACAGTGGTTTGACAATAATTATTTAGCAGTTGTAACAATAAATAAAAAAAACAATGCACTCACTTGCACTAAAGTAACCCCGATCATGAGCACAACTAGAGAGCACCATTGCCATGGTCCGAGTTTCTTGTCCAAGAGCAGTACAGAGAAGAGCGCCGTGGTTAGGATTTTGAACCTCTGATATCGCGATAGATCACTACTGTACATTGACTCTTCTCATTTTCACGCCCAGTCGTCCACCTTCGCTTTCCAGAATATGAGGTAGGTGTCGCTGAAAAAAGTTTTTCCAAAATAAGCAGCAGCAGATACTGTAGTATAATAAAGTGAAATTCCATTACAAAGAATTTTTCAATGAACATCTTTGTCTTGGTCCCGGCGGTTTCTTCATAGGGAAAATGTCATAAAAATGTCGTTATTGAAAAAATTTTCCGCTGCGATCTTAGCATAACGAATTTTCGCCTTGATTATGTGCGCATGGGCCATAGCAAATTTTACTAATTAACACAATACGGGAAAACTCAACTTGTGCATAATTGAAAAACCTCCAAAATATATAAATTAAATCTTCTTGTACAGAAAATGTTGCATTGCACAAAGAAAGTAGCTCTAATAAAATTTATTTAGCTTTACTCCAGAATATAGACATGACAAATTTTTTGAAAAAAGTATGTTTGAATGGATACTTTTCCATTTTGCAGAACATCCAGTTCCCTATGAATGAATGCTCTTTTTGCACAGATATTCTCTTTTGGTCTCAGCATATACTTTCGTAAAATCAGCATAATTTTAGAAAATTCAAGAAAAGGAAGATCTAAAATAAGATAACAGTACAGTCTTTCAAATACAGTACTGTATTAAATTTTCTTGATCATTTCATTAAAAGAAGCTGGAAATACTTGCACTTCTTCACAAATCTGCTGTGGAAGAACAGAACAGTACTTTAAATCAATAATTAACGGTTTCCCACAAAATGTCAGTCCTATATGCTCTAAGAACTATTAATCTCCTTCTGACCAATTTTTTTCTCAGTTCCCAGGCAGTTTGTTGTAACAAGATTTTACTGCACAACCACGATACTGTACATACATTCATTTAAAAATACTGCCGTACAGAGTTAAACCTGGATAACTCGAACATCTCAAATCGAATTACTCCCTTTGTCGAATTTTCTCAGAAATAATGCTTGAAAAACCTCTCTAACTCACTTTTTTTTGCTAGACCATTGAAGTTAGATTTCCAGTGGTTTGACAATACAGTAATTATTTCGCAGTTGTAACAAAAAATAAAAATAAATTTTTTTGTTACGTGAGTGAACGTGATTTCATTGGGGCTAGTACTCGTGTTGATCTCTCGTGGTAACGGTACCAGGCTCAAAGAACAGGTTCTCGTCATGTCTCTTCTCGCGGCACCAATCCTAAAACAGTTGATAGGTAACTTGGTACGTAGCCGCATTCAAATGCGACAAGGCGATAAACAACAGGTTGTTCTGTGCAGTGTACAACGCACTCGGCAACAACAGCTTGCTCGTCTCCTCCCAATTGGTCAGCACATCCGTGTAAAAAATTCTCACAGTCTCGCACAAGTGGAAACCTGAAATTTTAAGATACGAATCACATGAACCACGAGTAAAAAAACAAGAGGTAATTTTAATCTGTTTTTCTAATTGCGTCACTGCAGCGAATTTGGAGACAGGATTATTATTGAATTTCAAGATTTCGAAGCGCAGCTATTTCATTCACATTATTTTTATTCTCTAGTGATATAAAACCTGTTCTTTCCTTCTTCATTACTCAGGTGTCAACCGAATCTTTTCATACGCCATCAAGTCCTGTTAGGTTGGTAAAACAATAAACTTCAATGCATAAAAAATTTCAAATGGGTTTCCCATGATACAAAATGCTGAACAGAACGGATAAAACGAAGATATCTCAATGTTTACGTTACACTTGCACAACAATACGCAGATATTTTAATGAAACCTCCGTCAATTTAGAAAATTTTCCGATGTTCGAGTGAGTGCGGTCCTCAAGTAAATGAATAATAAATTCTACAAAGCTTTCTATCAATAACTTCAAGAATTTCCCACTTGAATGGATTTCTTTTCGTTCAATAGGGTTTTCTCAACAAAATTCTTTCTACAACTAAAACAAATTTTTTCTGATTTTTTAAATCTCTAAAACGAAATTTTCCCAACAACTTCTGGATGACAAATTTTTTTCTGGTCCCTTGAATTTCGTAGAAGAGAGAGTGAGAGTCCATCTGCACTGTGATAATAAAATATTGATAGACAGAATCTCTGATACTCACCAGACATATAAAAAAGGGCAAGCAGGCAGACGATAACTTTCAGAATTTCAGAAAACACGATCGCCGTAGAGCTAATGTAGCGATTCTCGGTCGGCACATTCCGAGAATACCGAAGCAAAACAACGGTCACTGTCGTCACCAACGTCAGGACGACCAGGCAAGATGCTTTCACGGCGAAACCTTTCATGTCTCGAGAATAAAACGACACCGCGAATATATTCGCGGACACGTCACATTCAATGGTTTGTTTTGTTCTGTTCTTTCTTCAAGGCATCTCCGGGGAATTTTGTCCGACTTTAAAGAAGGAAATCTGTCGATAAACCAAAAAAATCATTAATCTTACAACGTAAACGCAATGAGGAAAACTTGAAGAAACTGCAGAAAATTCAACACAAAAGAGAAAAAGCCTGCTCGTGACTCGCAGCAACATCTACACTTGTCCACACTTGATCCCAAACTCACACGTCTTTCACACCTAGAAAAAAAATTCAATAACTTATTAAAAGAAAGAAAGAAAAAAAAACATTCACAAGCTATGATCACACAACAGATGAATGCACTCGCTCATATGAACCCAACAGTTTTCATTCCGAGGCATCACGCACGAGCTCCTACACTGACAGACAAACTGGTAGAAAACACGATCAAATTCAAAAATCCTGCTTGTACTTGAATTTTCCGCGCATTTTATCCGGCAAGAGAACGATACTAGGACAAGGGACTTGACCAGGTAATTCGCAAATGCAGTGTCTTTCGAATTCGTCGCCGAAATTCGCGGGGTTGGCAGCTTTGATCGACGCGATTCGCTCTCGATCCAAAATTTCCCTATGGATTTGAAAAGAAAAATAGAAGAGAATTTTTCAAAAATATCACCACCTAGAAAAATTTCGGACTGGGAAGTCCAGTCAAGGAAAACTCACTTCGGTTTACAGACAGTCCTAAGGAGCCGATCTTGGATTTCTTGGGCGGTCAAACCGTCGAGATCAAGCAGAACTTTTTTCCCTGATTCTACAGAAATAAATCAGGTAAAAAAAAAAATTACAATCGACGCTCGACAAAAACTTCCCAGGGTACTTCAGTGAATACGGCACTGTACTTCACAACTTTTCCACCAAACAGTATTTTTGAAGATTTCGCAAAAAGATAAAATACTCACCAAGGAAACACTGTATGAATGGAGTAGGAGTCAAATTCGTCAACGACACTATTTGAACATCCGGATTCTTGAACTGCAACTGCGGAAAGCTCCAGAAGACGAACTCCCTGAGGAGAAATTGAAATTCAATACAGTTACCGCACCAACAAATACAGTATTTGATTCATTCCTACAACCATAAACCTTGTCAATTCTCCAGCTTAGAAAACAAATAAATTATCTTTGAAAAATAGCGACTGGTGAACCCCGTCAATTAACTTTTCTCATACGTCCAGCAGAACAAAGAACAGTTTCAGTATTGCTACATGTCAATGGAAGATCAGCGAATTTAATCTGGCTTTTGTTTTATTTTGGCTTCGCGTGAGAATTTCTGCAGTAGGTTTAAAGCATTGTTCGGATGCCGAAAAGATTCTCATTTTTTCGAAGAATGAAGGCTGTTTTTCTTTTCAGTTTTCCAGAGCATGAACAGATCCACATAACAAAAACGAATATTCCGGAAAAACCTTTCACGATAACCATTCCCAATCAAATCAATTGAAAGGGTCACAAACGTCTTCCAAGTACTGATACCAATAAGCACGTGACTTTTGATCCATTCCAAGCATAAAATATAGCACAATTTGTTTCCGGGATAAAAAAAATATTATTTGATCTACCGTCAATGATTTTACAAAGAATTTATTCTGCAAAAATAAACATCATTTTCAGTCACTGCGGCAACAACAAAAAACCTCATCACCTCATCTGCTCATGAGATTTCAGCTCAGTGTTGTAGGCCACGGTCATGACCTTGATTTGATTGCGAAGATGGAATTTCCCAGCTTCCAAATACTTCAAGGTCCGCCGCAACGGACCAGGTCCGCGCAAGAACGGCATTCTGTCGCAAAAAACACTTCACAGGGAACCGGAATTTCCAAAAAAATTAAACAGGACTTCACACGTCACACGCCATAATTATCAACCCCTTTCTGAAAAAACATAAAATCAAGAGTAGGTTTTCATCATTTCGCAAAACATAATTCTCCGAATGCACAACTTATGAACGCCAATGGCAGATTGCAAAAAAAAAAAACGCACATCGGAAAAACCCCCACATCGGACATGCGACGTAGAAACATAATCGCACATAAAAAGAAAAAAAAAACCCCACGTGAGAATATTTGAACTGAATCCTAATCCAGGAAATCAATCGAACGATTGAATAAAGTTAACACAAACGGTGGGAACTGGATATAAATGAGCAGGTTCGAAAAAATTGCATCTATGACGAACTCCCCGAAAGGAAAATGAAATACGTTCTAAACACGGCGTTTGACTCCTTTTCTTTTCACGAGATCTCGAATAAAATTTCATGAAAGGCGAGATTTGCAGTTTCATGCGAGCATGATCAGAAGAGAGACGCAACATATTTCGTCACAGAACCAGCCTTGGAATTTTGCTGCATATTAAAAAAAGAAAAGTACGATGCATAAAATTATTTCACAGAATTGATTAAATCTTCGCCCACATTCGAATTCTTCACCTCGAAAAATAAAAAAATGCAACGAAAAAATAACCCATCAATTCATCTTCAACTCCGAAGCAAAAAGTACAAATTTAAAACACGCCAGTTTCAAATACAGTATTGTAAAAAAAAAAGAAGATTAAACCTTCGATTCTGCAAGACCGAGCCCACTCGTGACCTGGAAGGTCAGGTCCAGGTCCAAGTAACGTGTTTCCAAGAAGGGTCCGTGACATGGGTTTCCTCATAGAAAGGTACGGTTAAATAGACTTTCCCTTTGTTGTTTCGATGTAAATTGAATGAAAGTTACATTCGAAACACACCAAAAACCCCAAATCTTTCTCTTAACAAGGATTTAAATACCCATTGCGTATTTCCACGGTTACCAATCACATTCGAAGTTGCATACGAAAAAGTATAAAAATGGTTCGTCCAACGGTAAAAATTCATATCACAATTATTTTAAAACGAAATAAGCCTGATCTAGATTACGCCATTCAATTTTGTGATGAATGATGGAATATTTCGGAAAATTCAACTTGAAAGAACTGCTATTCAATATTCAGTTATAACATTTCTTCAACACAGACCACGTCATAAAAATTTACGCAGGTTCACGTTTCACCTCCACATTAGCATCTGATATCAGCTTCATAATCTTTTTGCAGTTTTCCAACATACGCAAAATTATCGATCAAAATGAGAATTTCCTCAGGTTCCACATTTCCCATTGTTAGCTCTTAACTTAGCTTGTTGTGGGTAAGCGTAAAAGATAGGAGTTTTAAGGTTTTAAATAGTCATAAGTTTAATCCCTTGTGTCGATTACTTGTACATTTTAATGTCGCATAAAGAAGGAGAAAATGACGATTCTACAGCACCAAGTGAGAAAATTCATAGAAAAGCAGTCCTTTAACAAAACATCGAACAAGATCATGAAAAAATGCCATACCGGAACACAGAGTCCATCCACAATCATCGCCTTCATCCTCCATCTCTTCGTCTCCTTCCATTTTCTCCGTCTCTTCCACTGTTTCCTTCGCAACTTCCGTCGAGTCCAAGAAACTCGTCAACATCTTCTGGAGATTCGAGAGCTTCTCATCCGAGGAATTCGTCAGGAAGCACAATACTGGGAGGTAGTACTTGGTGTACTGATGCGGGAATCGGACGGCGAGTTGCAACAACCAGTCCCAGTTGACAGGTACGTCGTGGTCCACGCACGACACGCAGAGATTCGAGTCACTCGGCAATCCGAGCTCGACAGGTTCCTCAGGGGGAATCTTTCCTTCAATCGCAAATCAAAACAGAAAAATGTGAAAAAAATGAGGTGGTTTCCACTAAATTCGTGAAATCAGACAGCCACAGGTAACAGAACAACGCTCACGTTATAAAAAAAAAGAAGAGTATAAAGCACTTCAAATCACTCGGGAATTCGGGGTTCGACTTGTCTTCTCAGTGACACTCTTTTCTTCAATCACAAGTCACGAAGGAAATCGAGGATGATGAAGTGATTTTCAAAATACAGTAAAAATATCTTTACAACGAAGCCATAGGTACTACAAAAAAAGAAACAAATAATAATTCCCAGCGATTCTTTATTGAAAACCCAAGAATACATCTGCAATGTAGAAAAAAAAAATCGAAATGCGTCTTTTCCGCTCATCTCTTTCAATCATTTAAAATTGTTTCTCTTTATTTGACTCCATCATCTAGGGATTCTAGGCAACACCACGTACCTTCCGCCGGGTTCGAAAGTTGGGTCCGAGAGCAACAACCAGTCCCAGTTGACAGGTACGTCGTGGTCCACGCACGACACGCAGAGATTCGAGTCACTCGGCAATCCGAGCTCGACAGGTTCCTCAGGGGGAATCTTTCCTTCAATCGCAAATCAAAAACAGAAAAATTTGGAAAAAAATTAGGTGGTTTTCACAAAATTAGTGAAATCAGACAGCCACAGGTAACAGATCAACGCTCACGTTATAAAAAAAAAAAAGAGTATAAAGCACTTCAAATCACTCGGGAATTCGGGGCACGACTGTCTTCTCAGTGACATTCTTTTCTTCAATCACAAGTCACGAAGGAAATCGAGGATGATGAAGTGATTTTCAAAATACAGTAAAAATATCTTTACAACGAAGCCATGGGTACTACGAAAAAAGAAACAAATAATAATTCCCAACGATTCTTTATTGAAAACCCAAGAATACATCTGCAATGTAGAAAAAAAAATTCGAAATGCGTCTTTTCCGCTCATCTCTTTCAATCATTTAAAATTGTTTCTCTTTATTTGACTCCATCATCTAGGGATTCTAGGCAACACCACGTACCTTCCGCCGGGTTCGAAAGTTGGGTCCGAGCCACTTGTCGAGTGATGAACAAAAACCACTGAGCAACTGCCTTCTCAGATTTCGGGCCTCTTTGGCTGGACGTTTTCATTTTCAACAATTTTTCCAAAAGCAGTGGCAGGGAGTACAGTGAGGCGTTGTGCATTGCGTTCAGCAGCGGCAGCCACATTTCGAAACTGATTTCCTTTTCTGAGAAAAATAAAAAATAAATAGTCTTAGTGGAAAATCCGCAACTCGGGACACGAGGAAAAAGAAAAAACAACTTCACGACACTGTTCACGCATACACAATGCATCAAGAAAAAAATATGATGCTTACGGCATTCTGATAAATTCCGCATCTGTTCAATAAAGATAAGAAAAAGCTATTCAATTCAGAAGCATTTCATATTATCCTACATGCAGGGGAAATCCCCGAGAATATACTGTACTCGCCTCTCGCTGGCTAAGAGTTTCCGTTCTCACTTCAACCCACAGATGGGCAACGAATTTCGTTAAATTTTAATGAAACCAAGTCGAATGGGTTAAATCAGATTAAGTGAAGGTAAGCTTTTTTCAATAACTTCAAATTTGCTTATTTTTCCATCCTTCAAATTATTCATGCGACACCTGTCAAGATACAGTATTTTAAATGCCCAGCTAAATATTTTGAATGAAAGAAAGAACAACACAATTCGTATATACTTAAGTAATGGCGTGACAGTCAATCCTTACTTTTCAGATTTGAATCAATTGAGAAATCCTTTAGATAAATAAAATTACGTTACAAAATTCACGATAAAAAAATGTCGGGAGAATCATTCCCCACTTACAAGAACAAACAAAAAATCCCGTTTTAAATTTCCAGCTGAAATTCCAACGCATATTTTGGTGATCTTTTCAACTGAATGCACAACACTTATACAGTACTGGAAAAGAAACTTGAGGTATGGCACTCATGAATCCCATCTGACGTCGATCGTTCGTAGAATTCGCAATATTTCGCACGCATTGGATTTTTAGGTCACGGAATGAGTTTTAATTTTACGAAAATTGAATCAGGTTCTTCTAAAAATAAATAAATATTTCTAAATTTCTGAAGTTGAACCTCATCGACTCGAGCATCTTCAATTACAATTTCCTGCAATTCATCTTTCTTTCGACCAACACAAATGCTCATTTCCCGAACTCGAAACATCCCGAACTCGATTTTTTCCTGGTCCCTCGAAGTTCGACTTGAAGTTATAGTGTACTAAAAAAATGTATTAAAAAAAAAACTGATGATCTCGTGAAGCAAAATGTCACCTCGGCTTCAATTTCGAAGAAACATTTCCCTGAAGGACGCAAATTTAATCAATCGAAAAAGGCACTGCTTCAATCACATCTCTTGAAAATATCACACTCGAAAAGTCGAGATACACCGGATATTCAATCCACAAAACTTCGAAAAAAAATGAGAGAATACATGAAAGCATGAAATGAATGATATTGAATGAAATAAACTAACCGGATTTCTCCGAAGGCAGGAAAAACCCGGGTCGCAGCAGCGTGTCCACAAACTCGTCGGTGTTCTGACTCACGACATACGTCAAGGCATCGAGCAGATCCTCAAACCCTTCCTCACCCTGCGACTTGGCATCCACTTCCTTCACGTACTTTTCAAGCAACTCTTCGCACGGATTCACTTCTTCCACGCCGTCGTCGTCGATCAAATTCTCGCGGTCTTTCCACACGTCCACCTTTTGATTCAACGACGGCTTTTCTTCGGCCCAATACCGTTCTTCTAGCCACTGGATGCAACAACGAGCAGCGTCGGTTAAACGGTAAATGGAAGGGACGCCGGAATGAGCGGCGTCGTGGCGGAGTTCGACGATCCACGCGGGGATCATGAAGTCTTTGGCGGTCTCGTGAATCGGGCGGTGGTGAGCGTTCTTCTGGTTCAGGTCTGTTATCAAGTTGACGAACCTGCGGATCGGAAACATTATCCCCATCAATTTCACTTTTTTTTTTTTTTTTACACAACAGAACACGATGACAATACAGGAATAGACTCTCTTTATCACGATTGTATCTGTGAAGCAAATTTTTTGGACCCAAAAAGGGGTTCATAACCCTATTATAGAGGTACTCTACTGTCAGATATATATTTTTGACAGGAAAGGAACAATTGCTGAATTCCTTTTGATTGAAAAATCAGGAAACTGATAAATTAGCAATTGAACTTCCAATAATCAAGCTTATAACAAGATTGCAAAATATATGAGAAAGAAAATAGATTAATCAGCCAGGCTGCGGCTGGGACTAAAAAGTCCTAGTATAAAATGATATACAGTACAGTATTTTCCTTTTGTTGGTTAGAGAAAAATTTCACAAGATGTGAGACAACAAGCAACTGCAACTCAAAGTAAGAGAATTGGTTGAAAACACAATGCAAAAAACAGACTCTCACATGGTCTGCAAGATTCAAAGATCAAGGCTCAATTGATTTTTCTGCTGGTTTTCAGCAAACAGAAAAACTAATTCAATGAAGAGAAGAATGTAGAAAAAGGGTCCTTGATGCTCAAGGATTTGACAAAAATAGATATTGAAGGACGGAAAAAATTTTGGGAGGAAGATCATGGGAACTCAAGGTCAACTCTGGTCCGACAAGATTCCTCGAAGATTAGCATCTTCTGCTGATCCTTGTAAACCTGTTGTTTCTAAACACCCCTTACTTTTATTTTCAACATCTACAATTACATTTTTTTCGGCACCTAAAGTTCCTTGTAGAGAGTCAACCTGTAACTGATTCAGTGAGTAACGAAGATTCGGTAAAACTAACATTTTCAGGAGGAAAAATACGACTCACACTAGTGCACACTACGGAAGTAATTCAAAGAACGAAACAAAAGTACGTGAAGGAAGTGGATGCCAAGTCGCAGGGTGACGAACCTGCGGATCGGAAACATTATCCCCATCAATTTCACTTTTTTTTTTTTTTACACAACAAAACACGATGACAACACAGGAATAGAATCTCTTCAAAACGATTTTATCTGTGAAGCACATTTTTTGGACTCAAAAAGGGGTTTATAACCCTATTATAGAGGTACTCTACTGTCAGAAATATATTCTTGACAAGAAAGGAACGATTGCTGAATTCCTTTTGATTGAAAAATCAGGAAACTGATAAATTAGCAATTGAACTTCCAATAATCAAGCTTATAACTAGATTACAAAATATATGAGAAAGAAAACAGATCGATCAGCCGGGCTGCGGCGGGGACTAAAAAGTCCTAGTACAAAATGATATATTTTCCTTTTGTTGGTTAGAGCAAAATTTCGAAAGATGAGAGACAACAAGCAACTGCAACTCAAAGTAAGAGAATTGGTTGAAAACACAATGCAAAAACTGGACTCTTGCAAGGTCTGCACAATTCAAAAATCAAGACTTGATAGATTTTTCTGCTGGTTTTCAGCAAACAGGAAAACTAATTCAATGAAGAGAAGAATGTAGAAAAAGGGTCCTTGATGCTCAAGAATTTGACAAAAATAGATATTGAAGGACAAAACAATTTTCGGGAGGAAGATCATGGGAACTCAAGGTCAACTCTGGTCCTGCAAGATTCCTAAAAGATTAGCATCTTCCGCTGATCCGTGCAAACCTGTTGTTTCTAAACACCCCTTACTTTTATTTTCAACATCTACAACAAAATTTTTTTCGACACCTCAATTTCCTTGTAGAGAGTCAACCTGTAACTGATTCAGTGAGTAACGAAGATTCGGTAAAACTAACATTTTCAGGAGGAAAAATACGACTCACACTAGTGCACACTACGGAAGTAATTCAAAGAACGAAACTTTTCGGCCCAAAAGATTCACACATTCGAACGATCTTTCGATTGAAACTCTGCGGGGATCCACTGTACTCAGTATATCGCTTGAAAAATTGTCACACCATCGTTTCAAGCATTTGGACTCAGAAACTCGATCATTCTAAAGAAACAAGATTCCAACATCATGAAAAAAACTTCGAGACGCATCGTTCTTCGTGTCGTGAACTGAAAAAAAAAAAAAACAGAAGATCACCTTATGACCGCAAATCCGAGACACGAATGGGCATCAGCAATCTGAGCCGAAGTCGCATTCACAAATCCTCCGACTCGACTCAATTTCAAATCCTCCGCCTTCAGGAGAGCCCTAAACAAGCGTTCTGTCACGTCCATGCCAGTTGGTATCCGGGGAAATCTGCGGAGTCGAAATCCATGCAAAATGTTCAAACCCTTTTTGGTTCGTTGCAAAAATAACTTCCTCGGTGTTTCCCACAAACCTGGCGCGCCAAACGGAGATCCGACCGAGAGCCCATTCTTTCAAGTCCCTGTCATTTGACTTGTACAACGCATCGTAGACTTTATTCCATTCCTGCACTTCCAACACGAAATTCTTACTCTTTGACATGGACATTCTTGCCTGTAAATTCCAAAACAAAAACGTCAGTCACGAGCAATCGAATGAAGATATAATTTTTACACAAGCACAAGACGCAATCACTCCTCGATTTTGAATCGGAAAAATCAGATCAAAGTTTGAATCAGCTCAAAAAATCATATTTCAGGGGATAGTAAAAATATAAACGCTCCTTCATCAGATGCATTGTCTCATCGACTTCTCAAAACATCCTTCTACCCGAAAATGAGTTTAAAACATGATTCCGAATAAATCTAAATTAAACCGAAGGCGTGAAAAAGCATCCGGAATATGTTTGATCTAATTTTAAATATGCACAAAAAATTATTGAATAAATTTCGAAGCCGTTGACGTAGGAACGAATCATAGATACGTTCGGAAACTTATTCTTGGTTCAATGAACCGCCAATTAAGTTATTTACTCTACACAGAACTAATTCAAGTCCATGGGTAGAATTGCGTCTTACAATCGCGTAAAATTTTAGAACAGAACAAGTTGAGACAAACATGCGTTCGAAAAGTCCAATTTATAACACTTTCTCTGCGGGAAGAGCCGCATAGCAATATCAGAACACGATTTTCCAAGTCTTTTTTCAAAGCATCCCAAGAGAGAAGAAGTTTTTTTTTGTTGTCGTTTTGTTTTAGGTAATTAAAGGAGTTAGTGTTGGTACTGCTTCTTTCTTAGACTACTAGTGTCTTTCATGTTATCCACCTAAAAAAGTCTTCGGAAGTTACGCGTTTTAAACATCACCGAACAGAAAATGGGAAAACAATTGATTGACTCCCGAATTTTGAGTGGTTTCAGGTTGAAGCTTCAGACTTTGCGAACACAGAAAGACTAAGATTTGGCTTTAAGCTTCAAGAAATCACTGCTGATATTTTTTCAGAATCCTGCAGATACTGTACAATAAAATCCTAGCTTGGAGCAATTCTGTCTCAAAAATACACGTCAAGGTTTCTTTTCGTAGAAAAATGAAACCATGACCAATGAAACTATGACAATACCCTGAGTTACATTCCACTGTTTCCATGACATTTCAAGGAGAACCATGTCTTTCAGCACGAAAATAGTAGAATTTATTAGACAATAAACAGTACGATATGATGTATTTAGAATAATGTATGTAACTATAAAAGGTACCTATAAATGATTTTTTACCTATTTGTATTTTAAAAATAACTTTGGTTTTATTTGGTACACAAGGTGTACGTAACTCCTCTTTTCTTGTATCACAATCGTACATTCTCTGAAAAAGGTTGAACAATGCAAATTCTTTGCCCTCGGAATTAGAGGCATATAATTACTGTACCACTTGAAATAATTATAAAAATTATGATTCTGGAGCAGAGGAGCGTTTCCTCAAGATTGTAGTCAAAAAACGATTCGTGCATCTCTGTTCTGCCAACTTTAACGTACAGCACAGTACTGTTTAACCAATTGTGATATGGTTTCGATTATCCAACTGAAACTAAGACGTTAAAATAAGACTTCGCAACTAAAACAATTGACAAATTCAAAAAGATGAAGGAAGACGCTGTGAAAAGTTCTAAGGCCAGATACACAACCGAGACAGTACCTGCACAATTCCTCGAAAATTCAACATTTTTGAAGATAAATTTGTCATTTTTCCATCTGATCATTGCACACGCGAGTCAAGAACCCAAACAAACAAGAGACACCAACTGACTGAAACCCCCGCAAAACATCACAAAGCGAGTCAAATCACAGCGTAAAAAAAAAGCTCGAAGAGAGAAACAAAAATCCAAGCACGAACTTTCGAACACACACACAAACTCCGAAAGACTCGTAAATATTTCAATCAGTCATGAGCACCAACAAAATAACGTTGTCCAAAATTATTCGGCGTGAAGGGATGCATCTCGGAACTCAGGAGCTTGAGCTTCGGAAAAGCTTCCAGCACAGACCGAGCCGCCACTGGGGTACAAAACAAGTTCAACAAGATGATGTTCTCTTCGGGAACATTGTGCTCACGAAGCACTTCAACAGCTTTGATGACCGTGTTGCCCGTGCTCAAGAAATAAAATTTTTATTGAAACCAAAATAAACCATGTGTTCCACATGCATTGAGGAGAAAAGAACATAGTGTTAGCATGTAAGAGACTTTTTCCAACTTGTTACGTTTAAGAAACGGGAGCCTTAATCTCCCATATAATTACTGTACCACTTGAAATAATTATAAAAATTATGCTTCTGGAGCAGAGGAGCGTTTCCTGAAGATTGTAGTCAAAAAACGATTCGTGCATCTCTGTTCTGCCAACTTTAACGTACAGCACAGTACTGTATAACCAATTGTGATATGGTTTCGATTATCCAACTGAAACTAAGACGTTAAAATAAGACTTCGAAACTAAAACAATTGACAAATTCAAAAAGATGAAGGAAGACGCTGTGAAAAGTTCCAAGGCCAGATACACAACCGAGACAGTACCTGCACAATTCCTCGAAAATTCAACATTTTTGAAGATAAATTTGTAATTTTTCCATCTGATCATTGCACACGCGAGTGCAAACAAACAAGAGACACCAACTGACTGAAACCCCCGCAAAACATCACAAAGCGAGTCAAATCACAGCGTAAAAAAAAAAAAGCACGAGGAGAGAAAAAAAATCCAAGCACGAACTTTCGAACACACACACAAACTTCGAAAGACTCGTAAATATTTCCATCAGTCATGAGCACCAACAAAATAACGTTGTCCGAAATTATTCGGCGTGAAGGGATGCATCTCGGAACTCAGGAGCTTGAGCTTCGGAAAGGCTTCCAGCACAGACCGAGCCGCCACTGGGGTACAAAACAAGTTCAACAAGATGATGTTCTCTTCGGGAACATTGTGCTCACGAAGCACTTCAACAGCTTTGATGACCGTGTTGCCCGTGCTCAAGATGGGGTACATCAGAAGCGCCTTCCTAAAGGCAATGTCGCCTGGGAACTTGGCATACACCACGCGGGCATTATGAGTTTCATCAGACTCCACTAGGATCTTCCCTATTCGTATTGAACGGCAACATGATCTCAGTCCCTGAAAACGATTAGGTAAAAATTATACAGTATTTCGAACAATTCCGAGACAGTTCAAGTCATGTATAATTGTACTTTGGAACCCCCAGATCACGATCAAATTCCTATTCCTAGAGAAACAAGTTTCAAGGACCCATCAATCAGCGACATCTAGGAGCGGGAATGGATCCTGCCCATCTTCAAGATACTGTACTGTACTGTATGTTAAAATGTACTGTTAGAAAATATTAAATGTTAAATGCATGTTTAAAAAAACATAGCATACATCTTAATCAAAGGTAAGTGGTACTCAAGTAAAGATTGGTAATCTAGACCACGTTACGTAGACAACAATTAGATATATCAATTTGGTAAGCAAAGAAAGTATGAGTTGGGTGCTCAAGTGCACAGAAATGGCTCTAGAAAGAAAATCTCACCTTTTCCATGGCCTCCCCGCTTCGGACGATACTAACACCACAGTTCCCACGCTCAAACCGACATCCATCATACACAGTACCCGTTGGAGTCACAACCGAACAGCTCTTGAAAGGTAGTTGGTTCAGTCCTTCTTCCACCACTAACCGGATCTGACGAGAGAAAAAAAAATCGACATCATAAATCAAAAATTAGCTTAAGCCAAGAGAACTGCTCAGTACTCACCAAACGATCAGCATAGAAAACAAAATCACTCCGGACCGTACTTCTGAAACAAAGGTGGACACGTTTTTGGCACTCACAAGAAAAACAAGTACGACTCGGTCGCAAAAACTCACTTGTCTCGAATAACTGTGTGAAGCGCCTTGAGCTGTTGGGTTTGAGGTAGAAGGATGAAATTCGGCCCAAGAGATGCCACGGCAGATTCACTACACTCGACACCATTCTGACTTAGATAATTGGACGCACGTGACGAGGGCAATGAGCTCACACCTGACATTTCTTTGAAACAATCAACACACAAGACTTCGAGGAAAATGAAGAATTTTGAGTCCCAGGCTTCAGATTCTTCAGAAAATCCATTCACACAGGGTGTCCAAAAAAAGTTACTGCGCAGAAGGAATTTTTGCAAGTGAAATTAACTTCATATTAGACAAAGAGAGGAAAATGCGTATGTTTTTTTTTTTTACAAAATATCTCAACCCACAGGGACTTTTCGGGACACCCTGTACAACTTTTCTTTTCGATTCTTTCAAGAGAAATAATTCAAAAACGGTTTCCTGCATCACATCGAGTGTGCGTTGTCTTTGAGCGGAGAAAAAAAAACCATTGCACAGAAAAACCAAACTTCACAATCTGGACGGAGAGATAAATTGGACGGATCATGCCATGTAATACTCCGAATCCTCACTCAAGTCACACCCGATCTGTTCTTTCTTTAAGTTACTTCATCGACATTTCGATATGACATAAACAAAAGTAAAAACCAAAAGGGTTGGTGTTGCTTCAGTTTGTCATCAATCCTAAAACCCGCATCAAACCTCTTCTTCCATCTTTTCAATGTGTCAGCCTATTTTATCCAACTCTCAGCGTGATTCAAAATATCTTGACAACACATGATCACTTGATATTTCAAAATCTCTCCGACTTATTCATGAAAATTAAGAAGAGGGAGTTCATGACGCTATGAAGTATGTCTTTCAAATGAAGAACATATTCACGTTTGCTCTAACAGATTTACAAGAATACTTCACGCGGTTTTAATTTTCAAAAGCGATAAAATTTGACTCCAACTCCAGCTAAAATAGGGAACAGAAATAACATCAGAATTCCATCGGATCTTTAACAATCTTGAAAGTGCTCAAATGTTCCTATTATTTCAGGATGTTGGACATGGATGTTTGATAAGAGCAATAATATCAGGGAATTCACATAATGATTACTCTTTGTCAGTTGGAACTCTAAGCTCTGTCGGTAAAAAATCTTCAATTGTTGATGTCTGAATTAACAGTGTACTGTACCGTATAATCCAGAAATCAAGGATTTTTCCATTCAAATATCCGTAACTGAAATTTTTGGAGGCCTTCGGGCTAATTATCATGGGTACCAAGGAGAAAAACAGCAATTGAAAATTTACTTTGATGCCTATTAAACGTTAATTAACCAATTAGTCAATGAATTCTAGCATCCACGTTCAGCATGGCATCTATCCTTTAACGGGTTCCTCTGACTTTGAGAAGATGATACTTGGAATGGCTTGACAGTAGTACGCAAAAGTTAGCAGATTCGGGTTCCCTACAGATGACAAAACTGATGGAGATACCACTGGGTTTGAACAGTTCGGCTCAGGGAACAAACAAAAGCGGTACCCGCGATTCCATCGAAAAAGGCACTCAGTACCTCAATATCCCCCAGGCAGATCTTTAGCTCCGACTTTGAAAATACGTGCGAAAACTGTACTCTCTTACATAAAATATGTATAAATATCCCATATTAAAACATACATAAAAAGCGCGGTTAACTGGCGCTTCAGATCCGAGTTTCTTTTGTCCTTGCGTCCGAGAGGGGTAACTCACAAGTTTCCTTCTCAATTAAAAAAACAAAAAAGTGTCTACCAAGTATTTCCCGTTGCACGACGTCAAAAACGCAGTTGCTTCTTGCTTGTTTCTTTTTTCCTTTTTCGTTGAGAGTCACACGAGTGATTTCACAGATCATTCGATCATCTTGAACAGTGCAAATCCGAAGATGATGCCCAATAACTGAAAATAAGACAGAAAAGGTGGCTTAAATATCCTCCAAGAGTTTAAGTTAATCATGTTCTAATTACAGTTGAACCCCAATATCTAAAACCTTTGTGAGTATCTCCCTGGATCGAATTTGTTTCAAATCCCTGCCTGAATTCCCTTAGAAGGAATACAATAAAAGCCTCCATAGACCATAACTCAAAATATCTGGACGCCTTTTCACCATTATTTTACTGACAAACGAAAGAGAATAACAATAATGTATCTTGATGGGGTTTGAAGGGCAGTGAAAGAATGGTTTGGCAAATGAACCGTTGCCTCCAAGTTCAGCCTCTTGCCCACTCATTCAGGAAGCAATTCAAGGCACAGAATATCCCCAATCCTAAAATTCTTCTTCCTTCCCCTGAAACAAATGCTTGTTTCCCTTACTCTAGAAGTATATTCTCATTGATCCACATTCCTTCTAAATTATTGGTTTAACGCATAAAATATTTCCAATTTTAATTTGTCTTTCGATTTTCTTGGCGAGAAAAAATGTACACGAATAAATTACAGTACTGTATCACGAAGTAGGTTCGGAGACTCAGGTACCACGAAAATTGATACTTACAGATTTTCGGATGCAAATAGCTCGAACTCAAGGTGAGAATTAATGTTTTTGAGCTCAATTGCGGAACAGAAGAAAGGCATATTTCATTCAAAAATACCGATACTCACCATAATGACGGCAATCGAGATTCCAACTCCCCCAATAATGGAACCATGCTGCTTCAAGTAAGCTTTGGCAGTTGTCAGACACGGGTCGCGGTAAAAATTGTTGCTCGTCGCAGCGTTGCTTTTACACGTCGAAATTTCACTCGTCTGCACGCAAAGTATTCGAGTAATTCAAAGTAGGAATCAATTTTGAAAAAAAAAATATTTACCGAAAGACCCGGAGCACAGCAGGAATCCGGGTAAGTTCCAGTAATCCCCTTCCTGTTTTTGCTCCAGTCAGTGTAGCTCTCAACACCGCAGCATTTCAACTAATGCATCACAAAAAAAATAAAATTTCACACGAAGCCCTGCAAAATTTCAACCAGAGCGAAGGCATTGATACATATTTCCTAGCTGCCGCCGCTCAGTAAGTTTTAAAATATTTACAAAATAATCACAGAAACGCATTCGAACGCAGGATAAAACAGGCAAAATCTCGCATGGGCTTGAAGAGACATAAAAAACCTAGCGATCTGCTTTCGCCACTTTGAATTACCTTGCGCTGCATGTTGTTCCATCCTTCAGTGACATACCCCGGGACCTTGGGATCATATTCGGTCAAGGCGTTGTCCAATCCGATCTTGATCTGGTCTTCTATCTTCATCTTGAACACATAGCCCAAGATCCCAGCGATCAAGACCACGACGAAGAGCAGGAACAACAAGAGGGAATACTGGGGAAGGAACGCTAGATTCATTTCACGAATTTAAGACAATTCGGGTTTTTGTTGGAACGTTTAAAAATTGGCATAATTTGACATTGAGATGGCGCGATTACCTTGGGACGGTCGACTACTTTCTGTCATAAGTTTATGACGATCAAGTTATACTTATACTTATACTGTAAGTGTATACTTCAGGGATGTGAATGATAAGAGTGAGTTCATTTCGCTTCCACAGCAATACAGTATTTTATTGGTCAAAAATCTTCTGCATTTCATTTGATTAGGAGGCTGTTCAGAGGTTTATCATCTGAATCTAGACAAAGTTGAAATTTTCCCGAGATTTAAAAAATAACATAAAAAATTCGAAGAAATAAACCGGATTTCCCTCGGAAAATGCGTGAAATCGATGGATTTCACAGAATGTCGGAAATGCTCCTCATGAATCCCAGAATAAGGATCATCGAACACCGAAGTGTCACCTCCTCAACTAATGAAATATACTCTTACCGTCAATAGCATGCATCTGACTTCTTTCAACGCTCCGAAACAACCAAGAAATGCTATGAAAACTGCGACGACACCGGCTCCGATTTCTATGTAAGCAGCGCTGAAGAAAAGACTGACATCCACGAGATTTTCCAGGAACTTCTTGTCAACCACGGTCCAGATCCCAATTGCGAGAACGGCTATTCCGCCAACCTTCAATAAATTTCAAGTTTTCAAAAAATTCTTCACAATGCTTCAGAAATCGTGTCCTTACCAGTATAACAAAGTTTGCGATGAACAAACTCGTCTTCATGAACTTTCCGCACCCTTCCATTGCGTCACGAGGTAATAAATAAAAACCGCAGGTAAAAAAAAGCACTTCAGTCAAAAAATATCACTTAAATCTTGTGGACAAACAATCGCAGGATTAGGAACAGGCATGCTGGTGTGAATCCACAAATGATACGAGGATCCAACGTACACGCAGTGAAGCCCATAAGCTTCGAAACGTTGGTGAAACGAATCCACTACGATTTCCTCATTCAAACGACAAAAACCCCCTTCACACTACCTCGAACGAAGAGAAAAATGTACGACTTACTGTACTGTACATGGAAATTACATACGTATGCTAGCTCAGGGACTAAATCAATCACGAGATTCGTCAACAGTCGCAAGGTCGATTCAGTCCAAGTTGAGCATGCACTAATGAACACACAAATGATGCGATTAAGAATGTCGCGCAGAACCTTTCCTACACTAGCACCACCGCACGAATCGCACACGATCGATGAAAACGCGCGAAAGCACGACCCGACGACGCGAACATCGTACTTCGCGAATGAACAGATACATTTTTAATGCGAGCTCAGCCCATGCCTACACGGAGTGCGACAAATGCTTTGGGTGGAAAAAGTAACGAACCCTGACGAACAACAACAAAAAGCCTGGGGAAAAAGCACACGGCAAAACCGCGTCCAAGGCAACTTGACTTCTAACTTCAAATAATCGTAGCTTGGGAAAAACTTCGAACTGAGCAGCCTTCCCTAGTTAGCTTACGCATCGGGTAGGTGAACACCATTTACAAAGCATTCCTACAGTAAAAACTGGTCGAGATGAGACGAGTTTTCATAGACAAAAATTCCGATCCAGCAAATCATCACAGTGGTGCACTTTGTCTTAGCACGAACTGAACAGGGAACTTCCGCGTGCACGCAAGCTCAGGTGAATCGACTTCAAGAGTCCCTCGGCACCGCTTTGCTCTCTTTCCTCGTGGAAGGCGAGGAAATGAATTGCACAAGTCACTTCCGTACGCGCCCTTGACTCGCCAGCGCCCCACTGACCTCGTCCAAACCATACGTCTCACCAAGAGCGACTGACCGTAAACGAGGGGAAACACCAGCGACCTTCACGAGTGCCCGCCTTCCATTCAATCAATCAGACAGCATGAACAATTTCCACGAAGTCTTGTGGTTCAACCTCGCGGTGAGGTACTGTACTTCATGAATTCATTTTACTGAAAGGATACAAACCGGAAAACCTGGTTTCCCAGGTGAACGTCTCCTCCGTCACTAAGAGACCGTATCCATTGGGACCAAAAAGAAAATCACACGGCATGAAACCCACTCAGCAGGATAACATTCAGAAACAAGACGGTAGGAAAATCCCACGGAAGAACATGGCGCAGGGTGAGAATTCTTTATTTGCTCCTGGTAAACCACATCCATGGCGAAATTTCCCAGTATGTTATACCTGCACCTCCGAACTGATTTTTCTGTAATCTCTAAAAATGATCTTTTACGATTAATTTCCCGGAAAGCAAGGTGTATTCCCGGGTTAAAACTGTAGTACCTGATGCAAAGGGAGGAACCGCTTCACAATTTTCCCATGTATGATTTGTGCGCGGTGTGCCCGATCAAAATTTGTTCACGAACAAGTGCCAAAATCGGCAGGGATTACTTCACTAATGACTAGATAATTTCTGGTCAACAGCCTGCTGATGGCTCACACTCATATCGAAGTGATTGCCGTCGGGTTCTGAAAATGAGGGAAGTCCTGATATTCAATTAATTTTGTAATGTTAAATCCTTCGTATGATCAATTGTTTACGGGGAAATCGGTCCAATCCAACTCACTAAGATAATGAGATTCACATTTTTACGCTCAAAATCTGCGGGGATGCCCCATTTATCGTAACCCCCGAAATCCCTATTTTCCCGCTGGATGTTCTTCATAATGCCTATCGTAAAAAATAAAGTGAATCCCTCACTGCAAATCAAGCCGCATGCACGTCCTACATTTAGAAATGACTTCAATTTGTGGATTGTACGTATGGTCTGGACTTCGGACGTAAACCTAGGCTCCATTTCTGGGTTAGCACGCCATTTGCTGCCGTTCAAGTTACTTACCTCTCAAAACTGGGGTTTGTTAATCAATATGGGAGTTACATATCTGGCATATGAAACATAGGGCCTTCATGTTCGAGGCATCATCAGGTTACCGAAGTACAAAATGCACAACACAGGCATCGAAGTACCCGTTCTTATGAGAAGGGTTTCGGAAGGAAACACCGTACGTGCATAACGTACACTCTCCTATTTCGGGTACCCTTCAATGAAGAAGTTATTCCTGACTTTTATAAAGCTCTGACTTCCTGACTCGTAAGCACAGGTTCTGAGCAGTTGATGTTAGATTTAGGTTCGTGCTAATGGAGGTTTCAGCGAACGGATGCATATCACTTTACGTATCCGATTACCTTAATCTTTCGACTATGTATGCGTAAATTCAGAGTTTCGGGTACAGTACAGTATCATTATAAGGATGTGAAACGTGGTCCAGTTTGTGCCGGCTTCCGATGCGTGTTGGAACCGGATCAGTAAGGATACGGCTCAGCTGTGTACGGTCTATGGTTCGATGAAGTCTTCAGAAAGCAGTCCAGTCTAATCCAGTTCATTCTCGGTCCGTTTATATTGATGCAATCAAGGCAGTGAAGAAGGTAAAGCAGGGAACATCCCCCAAGTTTTCAGGATTATTGCGTTAGATGAGCGTGCGGTTATAAAACGCCACTTTTCCTCAGTATCTCCACTCAATGTCTTATCTTGTACTGCATTCCAGATTTTGGGCATTTTTGTGGAAAATACTTCGTGACAAAAGTGTTCTCGATTTGCGGACGAATTACACATTAATGCAATACAGTATCATTATCACAAAACGAGAGAGGTAGGCGCATTCCCAATCTATGCTGAAGTGAGCTTCAGTTTGTTCAACAGTGCTCTTGAAACTTAGAACGGCGTTCCTTTTCGATTTACACGTTGAGCGGATGGGAAACCTGAGAACTGAAGAGTTTGTGAAGATTTCTTTCAATTCCCCGAAATTTCATGAAGCTTAATCTTTACGAGCTTCATCACCGAGCTAGGCTCAAAAGTTCCGAGTCATTGTGCATGGAAATATTGTTCGCGATTGTCTCACCCTGTCTTGATCAGTTGGTAATCTGTCATCCGGGGTTCTAGGGCCCATTTCGTCAGGAACTCACTTCTGTTGTGGTTCTAGGACTTCTTCCATACACACTTGACATAAAAAACCACGAATATTACTTGGGGTTCCCGTATGTGAAGACAGCAATCATATGGTGTATCCGATGTGGGCGGCACAGTGTAGTCCCCAAAAATCGTACTCCAGGAGTACACCCTGCCTAGGCAGGATGCACTCCAGGAGTCCAGTGTGCACTATGCCGTCTGGCGGGTCTATTCAAATCCGCGGAGTGAAGTTCCATGGTGAACACATGCAGTAGTTCTTTCAACAAAATTCAGAGGAGAGCCAATTCCATCTTGTT